>WKFP01014064.1:460513-492140 GCA_011057875.1 Pterocles orientalis | reverse complement strand
ACCCTCCACTAGCCCAGGTTGCTCAAAGCCTCATCCAGCCTGGCCTTGAACACCTCCAGGGATGGGGCATCCACAGCTTCCCTGGGCAACCTGTTCCAGTGTCTCACCACCCTCACAGTGAAAAATTTCTTCCTAATATCTAATCTAAATCTTCCCCCTTTCAGTTTATAAACATTACCTCCTCTTTGGAGCCTTCTTTTCTCCAGGCTGAACAACCCCCTCTGACTTCAAAGATGCTTCATCTTTTAATATTTTTACCACCAACAGTAATTCCAAAAGTCGAATTAAACACATGGATGCCATTTAACTACTGGAAAAGGTGCTGAGAAAAATTCATGTTACTTTCTGTGACAGCAAGAGCAAATAGGACAGGATTTTAACAGAAAGAGAAAGAGATTGATCTTCTTAAGAAAAAAATGCTAACATGTGGATCCTTTATCACTTTAATCACTTCCAAGTCTTCTTCACAGCTTATAAAATATAGAGGTTATACTTTTAGAACAAAATTCAAATCTTGATTTTACATATGACAAGTGTATCAACACAAGAAAAAGTGATTACTCTTTTTGTGAAACTAATGTGCATCTTAACTAAACAGCTTGTGAGAAATTAATGGTATTGGAGTCCTGGAACAGATATTTAACCTACAACACAAAGATAAATCTTTACAGTGCTCTAAAATAATTTTGACAAAAAGCAAAATAGGTCTATTTCATATAATCTCAATCATCTCATGCCACATAAATACAATTTCATAATGGAAATGTAAACATAAATTTTATTTTATCCAGTTTGCCTGCATTGTGTGCATTATTTCTACCAGATATTGTCACAGTAGAGTTGGAGTCAGAAATTGAGTAATGGAGCTCTGTATCATTGCACTTCATGCTATTTGCATTTTTTCCCAAGATTAGGCTTATGTACTTAACAGAAATTCTTTTAGGTCCCTGTCAAATGCACTTGATCACACAATCACAATAAGCTACCAAATGTTGCAGCCATGAAAACATGGTCTTCAGATCCAACAAGTAGAAAGAACACTGGCAGGCATGATTTAATTTAAGAAATGCTACATTAAGCTATATTGCTGCCAGGGACTGGCATCTCCATACGGTGCAGGGCAGACATGCCAGCTTGACTAGGCACTAGATTGGGAACCTTCTGCATTGTACTCCTTTGAGCAGTGAAGATACGTCCTTAAAGTGCTTCACTAGTTTAGCAAGCAACACGCTAGCTAAGGAAAGATGGTTGCTTCTGTATGGACACCCTATTCAAAACCAGAAATGGACATGAGGTATATAACTGCAATTTAAAAGTGGGGTTGGCTGTGGCATAAAGAGAGAACCAGGACACAGACTCAACATCCTGCAATCTGTGTAGCATAGTAACTCCTGAAGTTCAGCTCCCATGTATGACACCTGAAAGATCCCAAAAGCAGTTTAAAACTTACTTTCTGTTAATCTCAAGAGCCCTGCTTAACTGCTTAACTTGGGAGAAAGGAAGAGAGAGCAGACTTTGGCCTACTCACAGATCTGCTTGGATGATCGTCATGGGAGATGGTTCTGGAGAAAGGACAGGGCCAGAAAATCTGCTTGATTTTGAAGGATCACCTCCTCCGTGGTCAAGAATAGTCCATCTCCCTGTGCAGGAAATCAAGTAAAGGTGGCAGGAGGCCTACATGGATGAACAAAGAGCACCTGACTACACTCAAGCACAAAATGAAAGTCTATTAAAGGTGGAAGCAGGGTCAGGTCACCAAGGACAAATACAGACTTGGAGTGTAAGGATGGGTATATAAGAGTGAAAACCCACCTGGAGTTGAATCTGGAGAGAGTCACAAAGTGCAACAAGGGAAGTCTCTGCAAGTGTATCAGAAGCAAAAGAAAGCCTAGAGAAAATGTGGGAATGCTGCTGAAAGGGATGGGGTCCAGTAACAAAGACATGGAAAAAGCCAAGGAACTCAATTTCGTCTTCACCTTGACCTTTATTTGTTTGTCTGAGGTAGAAAAAATGATATAAAAGCTTCCCTAACATGTGCTTGCCTTCAAAATTTACAAAAAAAAAGAAAAAAAAAGAAAAAAAAGCCTATTTGAAAACCATTCATGTCTTTGAAGACTAATGATTCACTTATTTTTTCCTATTTTCAAAATATTTTCAAATCCTGACATCTCCCCTCGTAAGCATGGGCTGAAAGAAAAGATCTTAACGCTCAGGCTTTACAGTCATTAAATTTAAATTTATTTTAGCAGGACACTTGTACTGCACAGGTAAAAGATGAAAAGATATTAAGAAGAAACAATATCATCTGGATTAATCCCATTTAAAATGTTGCCTTATAAATGATGGGTTTCACTGATTGGTTGTTAATCCCTACAGAAACAACCAATAACAATGACTGATATTATAAACTGATTCACTAAGCAGTACATATACTTCAAAACTGAACAAACAGGTGATCTGTCACCTTACCTAGTAATCCATCACTGGGTGATTATACTGAAGGGCCCCTCACCGTGTACAATTTACTCAGTGTTCCAAGATTTCAGGCAACCGGATAAAACCATCCCACAGTCTTGAGTTTTTTTCTAGCTCTGAAGCAAACACTAGGGAGTTTAATCCACTGTCAGAGACATTTGCCCTTTCAAAGAGCAGTGCAATCTCTAAGACTGCAGAGCAGCTGTTTCAAAACAAGATTAAGTAAATCTGTTAGTCCACTGTACGACTGCACTTGGTCTCTTTTCAGTAGAGGAAGAAAATAAAATTTGCTCCCATTGTACACCTGGGAGCATTTGGCCACCCTTCTGTGAATCTCCTGCAATTCATCTTTTTCTCTGTCACGGAGTATAGTATCATAGCGTTCATTCATTCATTTGATTTGTCTCCTTTGCTTTATTTGCTAGTGTTGGACCAGGTAACCTTTTGATACTGCTTACTGAAATGAAAGGACCAGCAAATCGGTATCCTCAGCGCCCCACTTTCAGGTTCATGTTTCCTCCAACAGTCAAAAATTTCTCTTTTGTTCTGCTAAGACAATCCCTTTGTTCTAGATGATCAGAGCAGCAGGATTCTGAAAAATGTCAGCTCCTCTACTATAACAGGAAAAGCAACGGCAAACACCAGTAAGCACCCATAAGATTGTGAAAATCGTGGGTTTTCATACTAACAACGACTTTAGTAAGAACAGTAAATTTTTAAACAGTACAGCTATATGAATTGGCTATTCTAGCTGCAGCTGTTTCAGAAAAAATGCCTAATACATGGAGATTTTTTCCCTTTACTTCAAAGGATTAAACCATTCTACTGCAGGCATCTTTACACCCATAACAGTGAATCCACACTGAGTGAATAACTATACCCAGGGAGTATAACAAGCAAACCTCAATAACAGACTCAGCAAGAGATCCCATTCTGATATCATTCTGAGCAAGACAGGCTGGGAATGCACAAGGAGCAAAAGCCACAAGTAATTTGTAGCATTTCACAGTTACATTAACACCTCTAATTGTAACTGACAGAGCAATTAAGGCTGAAAAACATCCCAATACAGTGGCTTTTACATGATGATTGTCCCACTGAAACAACAGATCATGTATTCTATTTGGAGGAAAAGTGTTACACTTTATTTTCCTCCATTGAAGTAGATGCCCCAGTTCATCATGCCTCATTAAAAGGTTTGTGTTGCTACAAACATGATTATTTCAAACAATCACAAGCCATTATATCAAGCATATGGTTTAACAATAACCTTCTCAATACAAGTATCAACAAGATTCTTTTTAAAGAAAGGATGCTAATTGTTACATACAACCATTTAAATAATGAGCTGTAGAATAATGAACAGGCAATATTCTTAATACAAATATATTTAGGATACATGTTCCCCCTGGTTTTTGTTTGTTTTTTTCTGTTTGTTTGTTTTTTTAATGAAATCTTCTGTGCCTAAGCTTGCCTCGGTTAGTACACTGGTTTTTCTACCAGCCGCCCTTCCTCCCACATGAATGCACTGTTCCATGGTGAGCCATATCAAGCTAAATTGTGTCCAACATGATCAAGCAGTTAAATTCTGTAACCACAAATCTACAGAAATTTGTTTCTGTAAAAACTTGGTGCCTAGGGTCCAATATTTACAATATAGATGTTTGGAGGGGAGAGAATACTTGATTACATCTACTCTAATCCCAAAAGACTGAATGCACATTAGTAGCTAGGGTGTGTTAGGTGCAATCTTCCGGTACATCTTACTGTTGAGTTTAATCTGAAAGGAATCCTGTTTATTTGCCCTAAGATAGCTCCACAACATGAACTGAAGTAACTGGAGAAAACTGAGAGATTTGCATCAAAAGCACACTCCTGACACAAATTAAAATGCTAACACAGATGCATCTGTATTTGCTTCTTCCAGTAGAAAGCAGGTTGGCAACATGTCCATAATTTAGGAGGAGAGAATTCCTCTCCAGTTTCTTCACGTATACTCAGGATATAAAATGGGTGAGATTTTTTTTCTGCTCTGAGAAATCCCCCACATCTTAGCTGTCGACTGTTTAATTTCTCAGTTGCAACCCACCAATCACTTACTATATACATTTGTATATCAAACATTAATATCTGGCCATACGTTACAAAGCTTTTGTTTATAAGCACACAGGGGAAAAACAAAACCAAAAAAAATAAGCCCAAGGACACTCTTTTCAGAAGGATGCACAGTGGCAGAACAAGAGGCAGCATCCAGAGGTTGCTCAGGGAAATGCTTTCTGGCTAGAAGGATGCACAGTGGCAGAACAAGAGGCAGCATCCACAGGTTGCTCAGGGGAAATGCTTTCTGGCTATATGAAAAAAAAAAAAAAATGCACCCTGTGATCAACTGAACACTGGAATAGGCTGCCCAAAAAATTGGTGAACTCTCCGTCACTGAAAATACTGCTCAGCTTGACAGAGTCCTCAGTAACCTAATCCATGGTTTTGACTTCTTACCGAAGTTTGGACCGGTAATTCAAGAGGTCCCTTCCTAACCCAGGCTGTTCTGTTTCTGAGCCCTGAGTACAAAACAGAAGTTCCACAGACATGCATGTTTTTATTTCAAAAAGCATAAATAGCAGTATGCATTTTATTTTTTTTTTAATTCAAGTAATGAGAAAAGCACACAGGCACAGGGCTTATATCCTTCAAAGTTTCTACCTTATCTCCTACAATTTGGTTCCATCAGTAAAAGGCAGAGGTATGCTAATGTGAATAGGGCTTTAAAGAAGCAGAAGCTCTCAAAACAAGCTTGGAAACCCTACACAAACCATTACAGGCAGAATCAGTTTTGCCCTCCTCTCTTCCTCTCTCCAGACAAAGGCTTTGGGGGAAGAATTTGAACAATGGAAATACCAAGTAATAGACTCGATAAAGAGGCTTCTTTTCAGCTGAAAATGTGAGAGACAATTTGAAGACTGAGTTTCTGTTGCTTTTAATCCTTCTAAAGAAAGCAAGCACTCCTTGAGATTGTGCTTTGGAACTTGGCTTTGTCATGGCAATGGCCTACTACAGGCTTCCAAAGGAAAAAGGATTCAGCTAATATCTTCCTTTGTTTGTGTTTGGTCTGCTCTGGACACCCTTGGGCTGGTGGACCAGGGCAGAGTGATGGCTACTCAGGAATTGCTTGAGTGATGGCTTCAAAGTTACTGGTCACTATCTTCTGTGTCTCTGTTCCTGAGAGCGCTCAGCATCCTTGCTTTTCTCTGTACTCTAACCCACCCTTCTCTGCTCTCCTCCTTCCCTTACATACTGTTAATGTAGGCTGCCGACAGTTGCCTACATTAGCTTTGTAGAGCAATTGCCAACACTGAGATGAAATAAGTACAGAATGAGTCAGATAACTCAGTAATACAAACTGGAAACTAGTTTTGGGTTTTGGGCCGTTTGGGTTTTTTTCCTCAAAGGTGTGAGCTGCTTGTTTAAACACAGCTAAGGCCTAACGGAGTTTGTGTTAGAAGAGATTTTAACAGCATTTTAACACGGCATAATTTATAAATTTAAAATAATGTGATTTTTTGTAGTGTTCAAGACACTGTTGTGAATCACAGCTCTGATCCACTGCCATATTAATCAGTTTTTACATTAATATAAATGGAGCTGCATCGTTGTATCAGGCTGTTACACGGCATATAACTCACTGGTCAAAACCAGCAAATATCTAGAGAAAACAGGCAAACCCCAGAAGCCTTTACCTTAAGATCCCATTGCTATTGCTACTTCACCTTTTAAATGTAAATTAAAACAATCAAAAACAACAAAAGGGAGCAGTGTTTTCACAAAAGAGCACCCACAGGTAATTTCCTTGCAGAATAAAGGGCTGGTGAGCAACAAGGCTTCTCTTCTGGGGCTTGTGACAAGGAGAATTTTCGGTCTTCTCCACTGGGTGGCAACCTAGGATGCAGCAATCCAAAGAACTGTTCTCGCCTGAGGACCACCAAAAAAACAGAAATCCTCCTCTGTTAATGTGTGCCTAAGTTTTTCCTTTTGGTGACTCGTTGCATTTGGCAATGCTATGAACATGTGGAAAAAAAAAAAAGAAATTTGGATTCAATCATAATAGGGTCACGGAATGTGAACCACAGTTGCGATCAAAAGTGTTTGAAACTACTGCTGACTTCTGGTAAGTGGTTTCTCACATGCATCATTCTGCAATTTTTTCAGAATGAATTATTTCAACAGTCACTTGAATTTATAGTAAGAAAATATAAGACGCAAATAGGGGAAAAAAAACTCAAACAGTACATCTCTGAATAGTTTAAAGCACAGAGTGGACTTCCCCTGTCAAAATTCCCTAGAACAAGAAGGACTCTTTCCCAAAATACTTGTAAACAGACTCACTTTGTTTTCTAAAGTCATTCTGCAGCTATCAGAAGAAAAACCAGGAATAATAAAATTACAAAGTCCACTTTATCATTGTTGTACTATGATTACTGTGACTCAAGTGAAAATAAAGAAATGGACTGCAATGAAGAAAGGATTAAAGTGGAAGACGAAGTAGAGACAAGAATATGGAAATCAGTGGGAAAAAGATGTGAAAAATACTGGATGAGAAAGGTGTGCAAATACGAGGTAAACTAGAAGAAGTTATGCAAAATGAGAAGAGGATCACAGATTAGACGGAGAGACAGAAAAATATCACATTAGTATTTTCCTCCAGAGAAATAACAGGAAATAACATATAAATTTGAGCTCTTTGTACTGTATGAAATTAAGAAGAAAAAAAGTATTTTTTTTTTGTCACAGTAGGGAAGCCCATAAAACTTCAAAACATTTCTGCTGTAACTTCTGATGCTCACTTCCTAATTCAGAGGGCCTGCTGCAAAGAATCCACAGCACAACAGTATCTTTTTTTCTTTCTGTAAGAAAATGGTCCAGAAATACCCAGTACAGTATCATGGAGAAGAAGTCCAAACGGAGAAATGTCTCCACTCAGGAAGCTCCACTCTGTAAGCAACCACTCTTCAAGGTTAACCAGTAGGGACTTGGAATAAACATATACTGCTACACTTTCTCCTTTCTCTGCCTTGCTTCAGGCAATTTATAGAAAGCAGAATTATGCTGTAACTTTATCAAGAGTCCTTGTGAATCATCCCATGAATTTGTCTAGCCATTCTTTGAATGCAGGTACACTGCTGACTTCCACAGCATCCTAGGACAAGAGATTATGTGATTTCATTATACACTATGTGAGTAAGTACCTTCCTTTTTTAGCTGGCTGGTCAGACATCATTTACTGTTGGTAACTGTGAAGGACTATTGATTGCCTCTTCACTTTTTTAAGTTTATGTGTTGGAAATCTGCTTTGGAGTTAGATCGCAAAATGTTCTAAGAAAGTGTGGACTCATTTAAACAGAAAACCACAGTCACAGGAGGACGTATTAGTGTCAATATTATCCTGGTGTCCCTTTTTTGTGTGTGTGTGATGAAAGACACACCCCAGGGCCGTTAGTTTTAACAAGCTATAACATAATACTTTTTAATGTGGATTCACCATAGGTTATTTTAATTTTGATTATACTGGTGCTGAATTTTTTTTCTTTGGAAACAAAATTTTGCAGTAGAAAGTTTATCTATTTCCCAAATTTTCTGATGTTATGAAGATGATATAATTAGTTTGAACTCACTTCAAATACTAAGGCAAAAGCAAAAATGTATTTTAATTTTGCTAAATGCAAATTTTTATAGAAAGTGATATTTTGAGGCAGATGTGGGTAATGAAAAGAGTATGCCCTACTGGAAATCTCACTTGCTCTCCAGGTGTTCCCTTCAACTACCAGCCGAGCTCAAGAATTGTAATCCAATTTCCCATAGCTGGGATCTATCCATCTGACAATGTCTGTCCCCAGGCTGAGCTTCCCCAAATGGAAGCTAACTTCAGAGTGAAATCTCCACTTTCATCCTACCGTCTCCACTGATTTCAGTTGATGGATTTCATTTATCTCCCAGTTTTACCTCCCTCAAATTAATAGTTAGGGAATTAATCTACCTTCACATCTCCCAAAAAGCTGCTCTCAGTGGAGTGAATTTAAGTTGGAATTTAAGAACTGGAGTTGTGTCCAACAATTAACTGACAAAAAAATTAAATCTGACTCCATTATTTATCTGTAACTCTTCACTGCAAGCAGGCAGGTGAAGTAGAATCACTCCTAGGTGCACCCAAGTTTAAATGCATAAGGTTAGAATTATTTTATACACACATATAAATGAGGAAAATGAACTTATTGCATTATCTATCAAAAGATGAGATGTCCTAGGACATGAGTTGTTCTGTCCCTAAAAAAAGAATTTATCCTTTTCCTACAAAATGATAATCTTATCTATTCAAGGTCTATTTCATGTTTACAGAAATGGAAAAAAATGGCAAAGCAAATCCTAAATAGTTTAAATCTTTCTGGAGGTGATGGAAGTCTTAGAGAAAACTGCTCATTTGAACAACAACTGTACGATCTTTTTACATATGGCTTCTCTTCATGTATTCCACTACAATTTGTGTACACAGCTGAGACCAGAGTTTTTCTTGTCATGAGCATCTGTCTGACTCATCCTGTGTGCTGTACCTATCAGTGTGAACTGTTCCAATGGCAGTGTTGAAGCATCTGCCATGCAGGCTGCCTCTACAGACAAGTTCAAAGCCTAGAGGAATCTGAAAGAAGCAAGCAGTGAAAAGCAATTCAATGAGCTCCAGCTGATGTTCAGAAAGCTTGTTTTTCTTTCACCTTCAGTGGTCGTCTTCTGGTGACATTTACCTAAGGATGGCGCACAGTGGTGCAACTGCAGCTCCCTGCGACACAGGGTAGAGGACATACTTCTGTACTTTCTCTAATTGTTCTCACAAAAGGTGCAAACCTTTTTCCATGAGACTTACACATCCTTGAGGGCAAGATTCAGCTACGCAGCTACTCTGAGCTGCTCTATACAAGTACAGTGGTTGGAAAGAGCCAGCGCACTAGTGCTAAATAGGACTCTCTCCATTGAATATAGAGACTCACGAAGTCCAGATTAAATGCTTAAATTTTGCATAGCTAAAGATGTCAGTTGAATCTCACCTCCAAAATGAAGTCTTCCTTGTATATTCAAATATGGTATTAACATAAGAATCCAAAAGAATCAACTGCATTCCGAAACATGAGCTAAGTGATTTTTCATTTTAAAGCTTTCACATCATTTAACTTTTTTTTCTGCAAATATAATCCTATACAAAGCAAGTAAAAGTACGAAAGAGGTGGCAAAGTCTAGCTATCAGCTAGACTGGTAAAAAATTCTCTCTAGATACAAAAATAGAGATTTAAAATTAAATTACTACTGCCAAGATCTCTGTGAACACAGCCTGTGCTGTCAAAAGGCTGAAGGGCAGTACTCCAGAATAAGCTCTCATTGGTTTGGATCACAGTGAAATCTCTCCTGTGCTAGAAACATATGCAGTCAAGAGCCAGTTGCCCTTATCTTGGGATTCCTGTTCAAGGAGTTGAAGAAAATATAGTCCTAATCTGGAAATACAGAGGCTTTTGCTCAAAAAAAATAACTATAATGGTTTATGCAGCCTCTCTCTGTTAGCTGCTGTCTAGAACCTCTGCAGCATTCAGTACTGCTATTCTACTGTTCAGTACTGCAGCATGCTAAGTGACCATGTTTAATATTTTTCAGCGGACAACGAAACATCTTGATATCAAAAACACTGTCTGTTGGGATTTTTTAATTAGTTTTTATTTATTTTAAACAGCTTCTGTACAAGGATTTCAGGATAATACATTTTTCTTCCCTGAGTAGAATAGAACAAGTTGCTTTGATGTTTGAACTGAAGGCAATAATATTAGCTATCTGCCACACTACCCTTGTAGATTCCAGAAGTATTTAATTAAACAAAAAAATGTCGTTTTATTAGACCGTAACATAGGATAGGCTTATTACTTCCTCTATTACTATTGTACTTGCGTGTGATTCAGAGGCTTTAAAGACATCAGGAAATCAAAAGTGAGTCATACTAGAAGAAGGATTAGCAGGAACATACTTGTGTAGAGGAGTATAAGCTTCTCTCAAATATTGTTGTCATATTTGTGAAAAGGACACGAACAGACCCATTTTTATAGCACTTCATAAGAACTGGTGACTTAAAACCTGGAGTTCTAGAGGACATAACCTCTCCTAAAGTGAAAAGAGGCTTAGGAAACAGAGGGGACATGAAACAAAAATTTCATATTCTTTCCATAAACACCCTAACTCTGCAAATCCATTCCCAATTTTATCTAACCTTTAAAATAAAACAACTTGAAGAAACTATGCAAAACAGAAAGTTTTATACCTTATTCAAGAATATGTTCCATCTCTGGCAAAAGGTACTGAGAAAGAGCTGGAGCAGTGCTTGGTCCTGCACAATCCTTTCTACTGTTTATTCCAGTTACCTTCATCATCACTTCGACTAGAAGATTAGCACTAGCAAATACTGATCAACACTCCTATATGATATTACTTTCAGTATATGGATTAAAATGCATGCCTAGTTTTCAGGTGAAATACCTCAAACAACTAGGCTAATTGGTTCCAGACCAATCTCCCAGATTTAACAGTTAGTGTTTAGGGTATTTTGGTTTTTAATCCCAGCATGGATACTTTGCATTAGTTTGAGTTTCTGGATATTTTAAACTCAGATAACATAAATTCTACCACTACCTTTAGACTGATGCCCTTTACAGCCAAGCTGGGGTGGGAAACAGGTCCCTCTACGAAGCTCTGTCCAGCCATTTGAAGCCTGAATGAATTGCACCCTACAAGGGTCTATTCATCTCTTTAATTGCACCCTACAAGGGTCTATTCATCTCTTTACTGAGAAAGAGGCCAAGAGGCCCATTCAGGTGTGCATTTCTTCCCACAAATACCTGGAGTAGAAGACATGAAAAATATCACATGGCATGCTCTTATTGACATAACACATAAATGTGCTTAAAAATTAACATGACAGAGATTCATGCCTCACACTTCGTAGGAGGAGAAGCTACATCTTATTACACAGCAGTGTGCTACAGTGCAAACTCTCCATCCTCAGCCATGAGATTTTCTGAAATATACACATTGATTCCTAACAGTTTGATGGAAGGTCTTGCTGATACTCCTGCCTATCACAAGCATCAGAAAGCTCTTTTATTGTGGAAGGAAAACAGTTCATTCTGAGTTTGGACTGTGTTTTATGCTTCCTATTTTCTTTCTCTATCTCATAGGTACAAGAACGTATCTGGGAAGAATCTGTGCGGTCTCCTGTTGCATGAATGTAACAATTTAATTCTGCTGCTTTGATCTGTTCCTCATAATAAAATCTCATATGAAATCTTAGGCACTACCTGAAAATGAAAGCCTTTCAGATTTCAACACGATTATCCACACCAGTGCTTGACTAGGTCATTTACTAAGCCCGCAGCATGGCATAGATAAGTGTGTTCATGTTTCCTTGTCATCAGTTTCTGCTTCAGTCTTTTTTCAGATAGTTGTCACTGAAGCACTCACAGCAGGTATGTGCTTGCCTTCATGGTTAAACTCAAAACATCACTTAGAACATATTAAAGATGCAAATACACTAACTGGGCAAGCAAAACATCATTTCATTTCTGTGCGGGATGCTACACTTTAATAATTTAAATTCTTTATGAATTTAAGTGGCTTCAGTTTGGTTTATTCATTCAATGAACTGAGTAAAAAATAAGCTAACATCGCTGATTTCTAAATTCACAGTCTTCATTAATCCAGGTTAATTTTCCCAAGTGCCCACATATGGACAAGTACTAAAAAACTTTGGCCCTAAGAATGCAGCAGTACAATAGAAACAGTTAGAACAAAATAGGCATTTTAATGAATATAAGCCAACCTGTGCCTCCCATCGTATAATTCTAAAGGAATACAGGAAGAAACTGAGCTACTAAGGAAGATAAGAAAACGTAAGTTTTATTAAAGAGAAGAAATGATATGGTATTTTGAAGTACATGCTCATAGAGTTGTGAATGGCAGATTAGTTTTACACCATTAGAGATGATCTAACAACTCTTTTAACTACAAAAGCAGCAAGAATTAGATACAGTTGGAAAGAATAATAGAAAAAATAATGAACTAATTATTTGAATGCATTAATAAAACTGTATGAATACCAATTTTTTACCATCTGTATTCCATAAGCGTTAACAAACTCAATCTGTACACATAAAAATCCACAGAATATTCCTCAAAATAGGACTATGTAAGGCAAATTTTTTCTTATATAGAGAAAAACTTATCACAAACTTTCACAATTAGACACATAAGAAAAAGCAGCCTCCCAACCAATTTCCAGATCTCTAAAATAACTCCGGTAGAGTATCTAAGACAGATGCGAAAACGTAAAAAACAAAAGCCCCAGCATAATCTAAGTTTCAGGAGTGTATTTTCACTACCAGCGCAGGACGCCCAATAAAAATCTGATCTATAGCTGTCAAGTCTTCAGGAGATGCAACATAGCAACACGAAGGTTGAAAGAAGACCTGTAAATGCTGCAGTGCTGAACACCAGTACACAGACGTTTCCTGCCTGGACCAGTAAGGCTGCAGTTTATAGAGGACTGCTGTGAACATTCCAGTGAAAGAGGACCTCACAGAAGATATTTCACAACCCAAAATATTGTTCAAATAATGAATTGACAGCTGTTGTATCAAATTGCCATGGCTCCAGGTGACAAATAATTTGTTTTTAGAAATATGTTTCAGAATGTCTCTGTGTGAAAGAGGCTTCATTGTAAAACATCACTGAATTTATTATTTGAAAGATATCCTGTATATCAAAGTCGAATTCAGTTAGATCATATCTCTTTTATAAGAACTTCAGTAAGGCACAAACACACAAATCTTCTGTCTAGTATAATCCTCTATGATTCACAGTTATTTATTTTATGTTAGGCTTATTTTTGAACTACGCAGCAAAGCCTCTTGCATGACTTTTCCTTGGTATTAATATGAACCCTTATTATACAAAAAGGAGATGAGAGATTTTTTTTTTTTTTTTTGTCTCTTGTTCCATGTCATAAACTCTGGTAAAGTAGTCCTGAATCCCCTAGGAAAACCTCTAAGAGTCATGTAATCACTGACACTAAATTATGGAGTAAGTCTATTTTTCTATGTCTGTATAAAATGAAAGAACAAAACACTCCAAAATAAAGGTAAAATGATGCCATAATTCAAACTCTTAGAATAGCCTTGGTCACTGTTCTTTCTCATGCCTATCTTTAACAGTCTTCTGTGACTTTACAAACATTCTTATTTATTTAATGTAGCTCTAATAATGTTTTTCAATTTAAAAGTCAATACATTTTGTAAATTATTACCAGCTTAAGAAAAATTAATTCACCCTGTATTAAAACCCTTCTATTATAACCCCTGCTGTGCGTGACAGACAACTCAAATGTTTCTAGGACAAACACTGCAGAAAATTAAACATTTTCTCAAGCGAACAAAAGAAAAACAGATAATTTATTTTGAGGTAATCAAATGCAATACATATTTTGATGCTTTTACATAATTAAATAAATTCCATCCTGAAGTGTCATGAGATTTATGGAAGATATATTGAGAACTGAAATTACCATTGTTGAAGTAGGAATGTTTTTATATCTCATGAAAAAAATAGAGAACAAACCCCACAATTAATATAAACAAAGAGATCATATGCCATATGATTTTTTCCCCTAATATCAGACTTGGATCTCCTAAAATCATCAGACACAGGGATCTGAATTTCAGCTGCTATATAAACAACCTGTTTTTTTTTTATGTAATCAATCATCAAACCAGTATCCTTCTTTCTTCTAATTCTTGTCTTTTTCTGGAATAAATAGTCCAGTTTATATTCCCCCCCTATGATTTCCAAATTCATTAAGCTAACCTAAAAATAATGTTTAAGGTTTCTCAAAATAAAAGATCACAAAAAGTTACCTCCAGAAAACCAGCTACTAGAATAACATAATTATTTTTTATTATTCAATTACATGTTAATGCCAGAATAGAAATGCCTTCTGTTTTCTATGTTGACACAAGAAAATTTATCACAAGCCCCTCTCATTCTTCTGATAGATGAAGTAGGATAAATAAGAAATTATTTGGGGGGGGGCAGTGGTAAAACATTCAGCCTACAAATATCTTTTATCCACCGTTTACCTCTTAAGTTGACTGTTTTGATATCTGAAAACTTCTGGTTAGCTCTATGTGGAATGCTATTGGTCCTAAGATTTTACGAGTTCATGGAAAGATGGACCATTTACAGTTCTGGGTCAGGCATTTCCAAATTTGCAGACTGTGAGCAAACACATATTTACTCTACGCATCTCTCGCTGATCTTTGTTGCCAATAGGATATTAGGCAAAGCAGTACGAGCCATAATGGGCTATTCCCACCTTTCAAGTTGCTCAGGCAAATCTTTCGCATAGGTGGCAAGTGGTGCCGTTGATGGCGGTTTACATTCTGCCTCGCTATAAATTGATTACTATCTCAAATAAAAGGAATTCATTAGATCTCCTTATATCACCATTTAACATCTTCTGTTAGCTAAGAAGAGATTCAGGATTGTACTCTTGTTTCAGAATATATAAGAATCAGAAGAGAAAGTTCCTTTCCCCAGCCTAAGAGCTGTGCTCAAGCTAAGCATTTATTTGATGATAGATGCTTATTATAATCACTTTCTAACAACTTGCTCTGCAATTAAAATCAATCATGCTGTTTAATTCCTCTTAATTTGGATACTTTAGATATGTGTTTCATATGAAAATCTTCCTTCCAAACTTGATTAGCTGTTTTTAATAATCTCCATTACTCTCGAATCCTTCAACACACATAATTTTATTATTTTCTTCTCTCACATCTATTTTTATTTCAGTGGAATCACTGGTCTCAAGATGTACAGAACATATTCTGCTCTCCTCTGTGGATTTTTAATCTCTTTCTCTTCACATTCTATCCAGGTACCTTGGACTCCCAAAACTGTGTAAATGTCAGTTAAACTACTCCACGTTCATGAATGAGAACAATCTCAGTCTATTTGCACAATTCCTGTTGTTTTAGCTTTAATGCTAAGATGCCACTACTGATGCATGCAGTTCTTTCCCTACGCTATTAATTGCAATTCTTTTTTTTTTTTCACATTGAACCTAATGAATCCCATAAAACTAAATCCCAGGTACTTCACCACGGCACTCAGTCATGCCTTTAAAACAGAAACTTGAATTTCATGCCCAGCCACTGTAGTCACACAATTGGGTATAACAGCGGAAGGGCTGAAGACTCCTCTGAGACGTCATCTCCCTTGTTCTGCAGTGATGTGAAAATGCAAGAGTAGTCTTGCTCCTGGAAGTCCTGTCTGCTACCAATCTTGTCACACATGAATACAAGAATTTGGGGATTCTGGTCTCAGTTTTTGATAAAAGCATGAGCCTGCATGGTGTGACAGATTCAGAACAACTTCTAGTTCCAGAATCAAGGGCCATATTGCCATGACATTACGATTTGGGGAGAAAAAAAGAAAAGAAAAAAAAGGCTTAAACCAAAAAGGAAGCTATAAGCATAAAAAACTGAAGCATATGAAATGTAAACTGTAAAGTAAGCTTTCATTTCAACATTACCCACTTTTTCTGACCTTTTCCCATCCACGCTTGATAATCTCTTAGATGATCTTAGAGATGACAAAGGCTATAAGATTTATCCGAGACATGATATTACAGCTGTTAAAATCTTGAATTACTTCCTTTAGAAAAATGCACAGAAAAGGAGAAAGAACTGCAAAGATTTTTTTGAAACATATCTATCTTCTGTCTCCAGGGCTTACAGCTTGAAACACAGACAGAGCAAACAGTCTTAGCAATCTCTTCAGGTCCTGATACGCTCACATTGTGATATTGCTTCCCCATGTCAGGCCCAAAATTGCAGTCATCACCAGCTATGACACATGATTTTTAAACACAAGGTAAAAACCAGATGGAAATTATGAAGAATCTCAAAACAGAAAAAAATCTATTTAGCTCATTTGAATACAGATTTTTCCCCATCTGTGCCAAGAACACCGCACAGATTAATTCACCAGTATCTTTCTTTATTATTATACTAGTCAGGGAGAAGGAAAAAGAAAAGAAGAAAAGAGAGTGAGTATACAGGTTCAGGTGTTCTTCAGTAGTTACAGAGAAAAAGTGATGACGCCTGCTCAGGTCATTATTGCTCCTAAAATGGCACAGTACCCTCGGGTCATGGCAACTGAAGCTGAGCAACACAGGATTTAGATAATCCTAGATTCAGAATCAGAGGGCTGGAGGAGATTTTAAGAGGTTATCCAATTTATCTCCATCTCTGTAAGGAAAAGTCAGCTTTTGCTGTATCATTTCTCAGTGCCTTGCCTTGCTTGTTCTTAAACATCCTCCCTCAGGCAGACATTGGACCCCAAAACTACCTATTTTTGCCCCTTATTTTCCTTGCCACATTACAAAAGTAATGACACAAGAACCTTGTTCCTAGAAAATCTCTAATTACAAGATGCTTATTTCAAATTGTTACTAAAACATTTGGTGGTAGTAGTATAACCCATTTGGGGAAGGGCAGCAAAACAAAAGGCAGGAGGTAAAGTCGAGATTCAATCTCAAATAGAGATACCTAAAGAAGGAACGTGTCCTCTTGAGAAGATTATTGAAACCTTAGGACAAAGGTTCCCAATGAGACTATGAAGGGAATCAACCACTCATTGGGTCTTGGTGCTGCCAAAGCATTGGAGTACCCAAGAAGATAAAGAAAAGTAGTCCTGCAGCTGTGAGCTGAAAGGGTACCCATTAAGTTTCTTTACGTATCATTAATCAATATATCACAGCTCCTACCTAGACTTTTTAGACATGCCTGAAGGTGCAGGCTGTAACTGTTCCCAGCTATCTCTCACTTTATTAACTCACCTCACAGCCTTTAGCTGCCGCCTCTGCTATAGTGCTTTGTTACCAGCATGATCTTTATAAAACATAATTGCAATGAACCTTTTAATATTTCAGTCTCTGTCATCACAAGGACTTTCTACTCAGAGAAATACTTGTTTTGGTGAGGAGAGCAATAAAGCAAAAAACACAGAGGTCAGGTCTCTGAAAACCCTCCTGACATCCACAAATACCAGTGTTCTGTAAGCTGTGAAATATATTGATTCCAGAGATACACATCTAGGAGCACAGCAGTTTATTATTAACTCTTCTTTGCCATTACTGCAGAATTATGTTCCCCAAGCTGCTGCATACATAAAACAACACGTGTGTTTCACCTTTAAAATGTTTTAACTTTGTGTTTTAGCTTCTAGCTCTCTCACGAGAAATCATATATATTAAAGGATTACTTCACTCTTCAGGGCCAGAGAAGGTTTTAAGCAAATAGCTTGACTCTGTTATCACACACTCTGCACTAAAAAGAGCATTTAATAAAGATAAAGCTCAAACAAAAATCCATATTCTTTTCCTCCAAATGTATTTTGCAAATACCGGTCCAGCTGTTTTTCCAGTATATGTGTAGGTACTCTAGATTTTGAAAGAAAAATGTCTGAAGAACAGCAGAATTATTTTTTTTCCCCAAAATAGAGATGCAGGGAGGTTGTTGTTTGGTTTTTTTTATTGTTTACAGGTGAAGCCTGAGAGAAGGAAACCCACAATGATTTGTTTTTTGAACTAACCTTGAGACATCCCTAGGGAAACAATGAACTTGACTCAAGCTGGAAGCTAATTTAGAGAAACATGAAATACGAAAGAAAAGACAAGAGTCAGAAAGGTACCTTCTTACAACATCTTCTCCGTTCCAACATGGGAGTCCATCAGCAGCAGCCAACTCATTACCGCACAGCTGATCAGCCAGGCCGCCGTAAAAGGCTCTGTAGAGCCGGAGGTGGTTGATAAATTCTCTGCACAGGGGAAAAGAGGAAATAATCGACAGTGTCAATCAATAACATTAAGCAGTACTGCTGTTGTGCATTTCTACAAGATGATAAAGCATGTGCTTACTCTATTACTCTCCATTGGTTCCAATGATTTTTTAAATCAATTTGTCGATTTTGTGTTAGATAAGTTTGATTCTCTCAGATACACTTCAGTAGTTTACAAAGCTGATTCTCCCACTGGTTAAAGTAAAAAAAAAAAACAACAACACTTTACTCATGCTCTGGAATGGCAATTTTTTTCCTCCAACCTGAAATTTTCTTGCATGGTTGTGATATAGTTTGCAACGCTACACTTGTACAAATACACCGAAACATCTTCCAAAAAATTCACAGCAAATAAAGTATAAGTGTATAGGAATAAATAATCTGTTTTTTAAAAGTGCTACCAACTAGTCCCCTACAGAGTGTTATAAATACTACAAACAGTATTTGTTAAGAGTTAGGAAGCAACTCGAGATTTAGGTAACATGGGCTTCAGATGTAGGTGTTAAATATTTAGTGGATATTTAAATAACTGTTTGAAGAATGACATTTTTATCATGTGCTGTGCTGGTAGGTTATAAAGTATGCATTTGACATAATTGACAATTTTAAATTTTAAATTTTTTAAATTTTAAATTTGACAATTTTAAATAATTGCCAAGGTGCCCAAAGCTAATGATGAGGTTTTGTACTTAAATAAAAACAAGTTAATTACTTTTTAGTTAGTATGGTTTTTAACTAGATTGTGATATTTATGTTTATGAATTCTTTGCTTATGTATTGAAAATAGCTTCCTGGAAGACCCACTCCTGCTGTGAAAAATTAAAATATTTATTCATTCTGGTTTCGAACATCACGCTATACTGAGTTATCTATGACCCACAGGTACAAAGAAAGACACCAGCAAATGCTATCCTCATTTCTCTGTAAGCCAGCAAGTGCCACTTTATGTTGACTATGGTGTTTTGAGTTGTGAAAAAATGCCAGAAATATTCTATACAATTCCCCATATTTAGTCAACATAGACCTAGAAT
Source organism: Pterocles orientalis (assembly GCA_011057875.1). Taxonomy (NCBI): domain Eukaryota; kingdom Metazoa; phylum Chordata; class Aves; order Pterocliformes; family Pteroclidae; genus Pterocles; species Pterocles orientalis. The sequence continues at coordinate 472,662 of WKFP01014064.1, read as the reverse complement.
GCCATAAGGAATTAAATTGTTAAGTATTGTTTACTATAAATTAAAACAGATTAAAAATTAGTAATTATATACAGCCCATCATTCTGATAATTGTAGGGCAGATATTTTACACAAACAACAGTGATTTAGATTTACTATGTGATATCAATATCACAGTTTAATACTGCAGTTCTGAAAATCTCAGGTAGGAACAATTTTGACTATGCATCATAGAACTGCCTATGCACAATATATTTTAAATATGATTCATCCACATTCTCCTAGCGATGAACAGTCATCTTGTATTCCTCCTTCCTCAAAATGTGTGCACAGCATGTTAGCGATTTTCCTCTGTTTCCCACTGAGTGGGATTGATTTTGATTTTGTCTATGCTTTGGGTTTACATTCCAGATAAAAACTGGTGTTTAGAGAGTCATCTCATAGGGCATAGTTGGAATTTCCTCTTCTGCCCAATCGATCCATGTATAACACAGAAACTGGAATAAAAAGAGCTGCCACAATATCTTGTGACAAACTGCATCCTAATAGAAAAGTAATTCTATTTATTAGTAAATACATCCCGAGGCAAAGCTAAAGCTAATACAGAAGTAATAACTGATTGCAGCCCCTGTTGATGTCTGACCAAAGTAGTTAGAAGGGCAGACGGTATAAATGTCAATTTTCACATCATCAACTTCTAGACCAGATAGCATGTAATTATAGGCAACTGAGCACAAATGTGCAATTACAGTCAGCAGAAGCTGCAGATACTTTTTATCTGTTTATTTGGAAATTTTCTTTTTTTTTTCACAATTTTATTCTCACCGCTAAAAGCACTCTGCAATGTTAAGTTCTGGAAGAAAAAGCATCCTATGCTTTCAGGCTTGTATGCTACTATGGAAGGTTCTGCTTAGAATTTTTTTAAACTGGTCTCACAACTTTTGGTGTCAAAAGCACAGAGAAATTTCCTTTTCTTCTTGTACCACATAGTACTAGAAAATACCAGCTTAAGTCTGATGGTAAAAATAATTTAGCAAAAGTTCACGCAGAAGCAGTCCACCATGTACTTTAAAATGTGAACTTTCATCTGGAGATGCATTTGAAAAATATTAGGAAATCAGGGAACTCTTAGGAGTCACACATTTAACAGAATCTTTTCGTTCATTTTTCTTCCCTCAGATAATTGTCATCAATCAAGTCTACACAGTTTGGGGGAAGACTATTCTTTCTGCTAAAGCCTGCGAGAGTTGCTGAGGGCAACCTGCTGCCAGAAGTACACGGGAGGTAAATGAAGTGGAGTTACAACCCAAGAGAACAGCGCTTCCTTAAAAGCAGGCTGCAAGCATTTGCTGAAGTTTCTCTTTTTTTGTGAGGAATTGTTACAGTTGCCATGGGAATACAAAGTGAAATATAAAGCGATTGTGACTAATAAGGAAGGAGGTGATCCAGGAGGCAGCAAATGAAGATAATATCAGCTATGAAGTTGTTAAATTGAAATCTGTGTCAGCGGATCTCCAACTTTCTCCCACCTCCCTGTTTTTGGTATAGTGCCTCTTGCATGCTGTAAAGTGTTTCCAGCATCTTAGGCAGGTGGAAATCATGGGAAAACATCACTGCTTTGTGCTGCCCACTGCCCCCCATGCCCCTTAAATTCTTTTTGGGCAACCTCCCTGAGGTCAATCTAAACACCACTTATTTTGAAACAACGAACAGTCCCACATTAAGGGAGATTTTAAAGTTTCACGTTTGCAGAGTGCTAGCAACCAGAAAACATCAAGAACTTGCTTAGCTACATAGCACAGAGAAAATGTGAGTGTATAATAAGTATTGCCTCATGAACTTCTGTGCTGGCTAAAGCAAACTTCTGTTTGGCCTCTCTTTCCATTCCTTCAGTATTCTCTATATCCTGGGTTTGTTTGGCTGTTTGTTTTTTCCCCTCCACTATTTGGAACATGTAATACTATCCTTACTCCTTACAGTGCTGTTACTCCTTACGGTCATTAAAAACTTGACTAATTTGTCTGGAGATAGACTGGCCTTTGAGATGCCTTCAGATATCCAGGATATCTGCAGAAGGCTGGAATAAACAACACAATTTACAAGACACCTGCATCCTTCTCAGCAGCAGAAAACCAGCCGGCATTCCCAAGTGCATCCTCAAGTGGCACTGGATGCTTGTAGCTGTGTGGGCAGGTGAATTGAGTCCTCCTCTCTATAGGGTATCATGGCAGCTTATATACCTAGCTCATGCACAGTTAGGCAAATTTTACCCTGTAATGCTGCACCAGGTATAAATCAAATCTCCAAGTTTTTGCAGTCACATCTATTCACTACACACTGGCAAAAGAGCCAGAGGAAAAAGTCAGCTAGACCTGCTTGAACGAAGATTTCAAGATTTAGCCCCAAATGCTCAGTTGTCTCATTTTTTACAGTAGAAAGGTATGCAAGCTCAGTCACGCACTTTTTTCTGTCTGATCAATTTGTACAAATAGTCTCCGATAAAAGTCACAATCAATTTTTGACAGATCTAATAACACCTGCTGATGTGCAAGTTAAACGTAACTTGAAATTTACACATAAAGATTGAGCTAACGTTCATATTCTATCAAGGTTATCCGCTCTTTAAAATACTTTAAACCACACCAAATGACTCTGGTCACACATCCATTATTTCAGAAAACAAAATCTAGTCATGAAACTACTCTTTCCAAAATGTAACAGAGCAGATTGTTGCTGAAATGCTTCATTCTTTGCAGTCTTTATTTATACTCCAGTAATGCATGCCATTGCATTGAATATAATCTATTCTGGTGTAAAATTAATGGCTTACTTTATTCTCCCTTTCTGGCTGTAAAACTAATGTCTTACTTTCTTCTGTTGGCGAGGGTTTCTTCACTGTCTCTTGACAACATCTTAAAACCTTGATTATCTTTGTTCTGATCAAAGGAGCAACCTGGAGACTGCGTAGGCTTCCTTACAGGAGGACCACAAACCTTGTTCACCTAGAAGGAAAAAAAGCCGTATGAGAAGGAAAGAACATGTGTAAACAAAAATTATTATGCATCTCTCTATTCATTTTAAGTCCATTTTAATAAGAAAGCAAGCTCTGTGGGCATTAAGCTGTGAAGGATCATTAATTATCATACTTCTGAACACTTTATCCACTAAACACATTATTAGTCATTTTATAGTAGAAAAAAAACCCAAACACAATCATTCCTTTTGAAGGAATAAGAAGTATATAAGAAAGTCACCACACGCATTTTATTGATTGTGGCTTTTTAATTCCTGTAAGGAAACTGTGTTGTTATGCAGACAGCAACAGTAACCTGGGAGAACATGATGTGTTGTGAACAGGAGCATATTTCCATTTTTTCTATAATATACCTCAATCACATTTTTAATAAGCATTGAACGTTGTGATTTCATTCGGGGTTGATGAATTATTATGGCATGTTCAGCACAGTTACCCAGAGCACACAGTGAACAGTTAGCACGGTGGAAACTTGCATTACAACTTTGCAAGATGTAAATTTAATGACCCAAGATATAAGTTTAATGATTCGGAGCATAGCTGTTGAAAATATCAAGGGATTTTATATGTCTGGCTTTCTGATCTAGATGTCAATAGATACAAATTCACATGAACTCCTATTTTCTTCTTTGTAAAATGTGATGCTGAGCATTTTGTACAATAGAGGATATCAATTCACGTTCATAGCTCATTATTCTTCCTAGTCACTGAATAAAAATGATGAGGGCCATACATATTTATTAAATAAGAAATACTTCATGCTGGAGATCACATCAGCAAATATTAAGCAGACTGAACAGCATACACTTTGTGTAAGCTAGCACGCGTGCACTACTGAAAAACTAATCTGTATGCGATTTATGAAAACTTGGTTTCAACAGGCAGTCAACTTTTTTTAAAAGAAAAAGGGAGAGAGGAGATCGCTGTTGGCTCTAAGACAGGGATCCATTTTTTGAAGCAGAAGCATTCCAAATGCTACCATGAGAAAGAGGAAAGGATGCATATGTTATATAACAAGGATTACTGTTTCCTGTTGCATTTCATATCCCCAAATGTAAGAACAGAGAAAGTAAATAAATATCATTTTTCAAGTTACCACCACAGACATTAAAGAGGAAAGTGCAAGTAGTCTTAGGGACCACCTTTCCAACTAAAAACTGCTGCTAGTTAAGAAATACATTGAAAATTTAAAACAAAATGAATATATCTAATTTTGATGAGTTTCTTTGTTGCTATGCATGGTGTCAGTGGTGGTAACAAAAGACTTAATGTACTTGCTTTTTCCACTATTTTTCCACTATTTCCCCTATTAGCTTTTCTTCAGAGCACATTACCCCCCACTCTCCATCAGCTTAACTGGACTCCCACTCCCCCCACCCCATAAGACTCTACAATCTTCACAGGTTTCATCCATCCTTGTGCAAGTCTGCCCCTTTAGTGCTGCATCTCACCAGCTCCTGCAGCAGTCTATCTCATCAGCCACTCTACACCAATATAATTCAGATCTACCAGCGACAAAAAACGCTTTTGTCCTTTTATTTGTCTCACTTTGCTCGTATTCTCTTTTGCTCACTGATGTGACACCGAGAGCATTATGCTTATGATCAGTTTTTGTGACAAAGCAACCGATGGTTTGGGTTGAGTCAGCTCCAGCTTGCCATATCACGTTCAAAAACTCTTTGCATTATTGAGAATAAAAATAAGGGTTTAACAGAAGTGAGAGTCAGACCCAAATGTTTGGGAAGGAGGCTCCCACGACAGGCATGGGTTAGGTGTTTGTAGGTCTTAGGTGCCTCGCACATCTGAAAGAGGCACCTTTGCTTTTTGCTGCATGCACAATGGGAGCCTGTGAGGGGAGGAGAAACATGGTGGAGACGATTCTAATACAGACCCTAAGCAGATGAATACCAGTCCTTTGGATCTGGGGGCAGGGGGAAGGAAATTAGCTCCAGTTATAGGAAACTGAAAAAAACCCATATGCATTCAGCTCTACTAGGATGGCAGGAGAATCCACAGCTATCGGTATTTCTTGAATTTACAATAAAACCTCATTATATTTTACTCTGACTAATCAAAAAATAAAGAAAATAAATTATTTTTACAGTCATAGTGGCTTGGAATATGGCTGGTATTTGTTTTATATGTATTATACACTTGCTTCAAAATATTGTCTTAATGACCTCTCTTTATTCTCTTTGAGTGAATGTCTCAGGAAATGCACTGTGCAATACTGGGAAATTTGCATTCACTGATACATTTTAAAACAAATTTTAAACAAATTTTAAAACAGATTTGTTTCAAATATAAAATCTTTCTTAAAAAATTAATGTAGGGTAAACTTGCTGTATAAAAATACCATAAAAATACAGTAATTATCTGAAATGTCTTTTTAAGCACTGATTTCCCAAGTCATTTTTGGAGAATTCTGAAAACAGCAATAGTTAAGTGATAAAAAGTGTCTGTACAGCACCACGTACACCTCTACCATTCCCACAAAGAAGTTCACGACAGCAGTCATACTGCTAATGACAGCAACAGCTCTCGCAGCGGACAGCTCACCAGCTTTTAGCAAAGTCACTTATTCCTCAGACACAGTTTCTGTGGGATGAGCTAGTTCAGCATGTACGATGATGACGTCATCACCTCTGCTACCTTTCTCATACCTCTGACATTTAAACCCTTGGGACCACTGACTGACCAACCGGCTTTGTGCGGTGTTGGTTCTTTTGGTGCTTGGTACATCACACTGGGATCACTCGTCCAGCTGAATCCCACCTGTCCTTTTTCAACTGTCCACTAGTGGCTGTCACTTTTTATGTCATGTTTAAACCATTAACTGCAGATGCATGCCAATGTACTTTGGCCTCCCTCGCTGGCCCAGTCTTGTCACCTGTATTTCTTCACTAAACTGCTGTACACATTGGAAAGGTCGCATACTCTTATCTTGCCTCCAGGTGCCTGTTCTGTCTGTGAGCTAAATAATTTAAACCCCAAATGTCAGTATCTCATTTCCCAGTACAGGGCTGATGATAGTCTGAAATACAGACCCTTACACTTTCCATAATTATCTCTCCTTTTTTTTTTTATTGCATTCTTTAGATCATCAGGAATGAGTACAGGGTATAAGGGTAATGCCACTTAGTTACATATCCTGTGTTTTCTGAAGGACTACAACCATACCCATTAGCTACGTTGTTTCTTAATTTTCAGTCTTTGGGCTGCAAAATTAAACCTTCCAAGTGAAAACTTGTTCAGTGCTGTTACTGTCAGTCTTGAGAGACACAGGCTGGAGTCACAACTCTGAGAGAAGTGGAATCCTCCTCTCCCTACAGTAACGATCTAACAAATGACCATATTTGCAGCAGTATCTGCTCAGAATGTATTCTTACTATCTTCCAGTCTCACTGAAAGGGAATGTCCACTGCATGTTTCCACAAACTGAGCATTTTTCTTGGCTTCAAACATAAAATCCTAAAAGAGTCTATAAAATCATTCTCAAAGGGGACAAAAAAAAACCCCTGAGAAAAGTGAGACTGAAAAATCACCAAAAATACTATTCAGGAGAGAACTGCACATCCCACAGAATTTCAGAAATAATTAAAGACTGATACAAAATTTTAAAACAGACAAGCTTCAGTAACTTCCTAGGGGTTTTTCTGTTGGGTTTTAGGTTTGGCTTTTTTTTTCTTTTGGTCAAATGTTCTTAAATACTGCACAATATTTAAGGGCATAAAAAGAAACCTCAGAAAATTATAAAACTCCTGATTTTCATAGCTCAAACAAATGTATTGTCATTATACTCAGCATGCTGTTATTATGCACAATTTGTATGCCACAGTATGATGACTGGGTTAATTAAAAGCTCTTGTAATAACCATGCAGTTAAATTGCAATTAGTGCCACGCATGAACTTTATGGCAGTTTGATTTTGCTTGGTGCAATTCTCTAGAATGTCTGCTTCTGGTTACTTACAGTTTGGAAAACTAGAGCATCATAAGCCTTTACATTTATGCAGGACTGGTCAATGATGTGAGCATTAAATTGATAATGATAGGATACTGTCCTCTGAACTCACATGCTCAATGGGAGAAATCAGTCACATTCTTTGGGGTTTTTTTTCCACTACAGAAATGCTTCTTTCTGACCTCAGCACTTCTACTGAAATGACTTTACATCAAATTACTGAAGCAAACTGAATGTGCGGTCCTGTGGTGCACTTCAAACTAGATATGCCAAGTCGCGGCGATCAGCTACACCGTAATCTTTAAACGCTGTCACTGCGCCAGAAATAATTCTCAGGAACTCTCTGCTCCGCTTTCTGTCATAGCCTGTTGTGAAATCCACTGAAAAGATGAGTATCTTCAAATCTCGCAGTGTATCTGTAGTCTGTTTCACTAGTTCTTACTGCTGTGCGCAGAGTAACGGGAGAAAACACTTTTCTGGATACAAAACCTCTTGGGCTTAGACTCAGCTCTAGCTGGGAAGCAGAGCCAGGAGTCTGAAAATTGCCCCTTCTTTTATGTTTAACTCTTTCATGCTTGTTTTGGTAAGTTTAGCAAGCACTGTATGGTTTTGGTACATATATATATCCAGGATGTCCTGTAAACAGGGTACATGCCAACTAGTCATGAGACTGACACAGTCTCTCAGACCCACAAGCCATCAGTGTAGCTATAGCTCATACAGGCATCTAAAACTGCTTTTATTTAATGCACGCTTCAGTTAGTGATTAGCCTGGTGGATTTCAGTTCTAGCCATCAGATCATGAATTTGCCACCATCCCTTACAGTCAAATCCCCTCAAACACTCATGAACAAATGGACAGCTGAAGCCTAATAACTCAAAAACAAAGCTAGAATGAGATGGCAGGGACAGACTGCTTGAAAATACATTTGTTACCAAAAAAAAAAAAAACCTGTGGCTAAGTCAATTTTATTTTATTTTCTAGGAATACACAAGTGAATTCTTTCTTCAAGAAGCAGATTCTTGATGAGCCACAAGCATTTCCAGAAACAGATTACTAACCAAAGTACCCCAGCTATTCACCCACAAAAACAATGCATTAAATATCTATCGGGTTTCCTTGATTCAGATTTAATCCTTGCAAGCGGATGTGTCATACTTTCAGGTAGACGGCTGCGTGACACACAGAGGAGAAACAGAAGACCAATGCAACATACTCTTCTTTTGCAATTCATTCTGCCACCCAGCCTCTGCAAGCAGCACGGGAGGGGATGACTTCTCTGTCACCAGGCAACACAGGGGTCTGGCACTTCCTGATCATCTAAGCAGGTGAAAATGAACATTTCTCAAAGTAAGATTAGCTTCTCCTTTTAACCTGTAACAATCTCCAGCTGAGCTCCTGCTGCAGGAGCCAACCAATACATATCCATACCTGAGTGCTGCTTCCACTGATTTGTCTTCTTCTAATCAAACCACAAGAGGGAGCACCAGCATTTCACTATCTCCAAGCACCTGAGCAGGTTTCTATCGTGCGCTGCTCCTAACAGTTGCTTATTTAATAGCAAACTTCTTTTGCAAAGAAAAATGTATTTTGGCGTGTGACAGAGTGCACATGTGCATGGAATATTAAAGTATTCCTTACCAAGACAAAATTAAAGATCTTGAAAACAGGGAGAACAAGCATTTGGTACAATAGGTCATTTTTCCTCCAGAAGAGGGAAAAGACACTAATGAGACTGTCTTAAGAAAGAGCAGTGGAGTACCACAAGTACCAGGAAAACAATGCAGAAATAGTGTTATTATTTCCTTTGTTTTTTTCATAAATTTTATGTTCTTTATCTGAAACTAGTCGTCTGTTCTTCTCCCCTGTAGCCTCAGGACTCTCGGCAATGCTTCCAGAACTCTAAGCAAACTCTGGAGTTACAGCAGCAACATATAATTTCCTAAGTGTCATACACAGGTTTAACCATCTTACAGAACTTGCAAGAGAAGTCCAAGACAACATGAAATGGGAAAACATTGTGAACAACAGCCTAGGGAATTACAGACTAAACCTGATACTTAGAACAATGCTTGCACAAATTATTAAACACTCAATTTATAATCAGCTGCAAGACAGATCTTAAATGCACTTGCCAAATAATGATAATTTTAAAGCAATTTTATCCAAAATTGTCATTAAAAGCTGAGGTGATACATGAAAATGTGAATTCATAATTTTTCAAGTGAGACAGAGTTGGAAGTGGTTTCACACCCAAGAAATAACCAATGCAATTCAAGGCAATCTTGTTAAATGTAATACATTTGCCCCACACCCAACCAGACGATGTTGAGCAAAGACAAACGCAAACTGCAGATATACAAAATGTAGAGCCACCAGCAATGCAGTGGTAGTCTCATCAGAAAAAAAAAAATAGGATTACATGTTGCAAATAAAAGGACAATAATTTTCTGTGATATATAGAGAAAAGTACAACTTTGAGATACTGAACTAATTATTCCCTTCTGTTTGGCACTAGTGTAACATCAGTGCCACTGCTACACACCTTTCTGGGGAAATCTACAGTCAAGACAGACGACCAAGGAAGAGGCAAAAATGCTGTTTGCAAACCAAGTTTTTTAATCAGCAATTTTTTTTATATGGTTTTGCAAAAGACTGTTGTCCAGCCTGCTGGATTCTGGGAGCCAGAGTCCACAACTTCCGTGTGACTGAGACTTGTATCCTCCTCCTCCCCCTCCATGGACGAAAACCAGTGCTCCAGCCCAAGTTCTCGAGCCTGTTCTCATATCTTGTCAGTTTTTAATTATCTCTGATTTCCTTCATAATTTTGCATGTTCTGATTGTAAAATTAAATCTAATAGCCCACAAAATACGAGTTATTTAATATACTTCTAATTTGTGTCTTCTGCTCTTTAATTACCAAACCTTTAGTGGTTTTAATTCTGCTGCTCCTTTCATGAGGGAATAACACTCAGCAAGTCTGGCAGTAAAAACAGTTCCTCCTTCTGAATGGGGGTGAGATGGAAGGAAATGATTCTTTTTTTTTAATGGCTTAATGTCAGGGGAAATCCTAACGTTCTCAGCCAAGTTACCCTGCAGCCAGAATACAGCACTGCCAGTTCAAACTCTTCAAAGGCAGTTCAACAAAACTGCTCCTTGTGAGACGCTGCCAGCTCTCACGATCCAAGTCTGCTTCAGTGGATGCCAAGGTGTTTCATTCGTGTTCAGTGAAAACACTCTGTGGTTCTCCTCCGAAAAGCAATTCTATAAAACCAGCAGCAGCCCTTTCTGAAGATCAGCTGCCTGTGGGTAGGTAGACTGATTTATTTATGCTCTCTAGTGGCTAAAATATACGTTATTGCTCCTTACTTCTGTGTGCCCTGGGAAGAACAGCTCTGACGTAGACAGCTAACATAATGCCTTCTTGTCTCATACAGGCAGAATTGTTTATTAAGTCTAATGTGACTGTCAATGAAAGCAAAAAAATGGGGGTCTATAACCTTTATCAGGCACGTTACTCCAAACAAAAAACAGATTACAACTTACAATGCATAAAGAATTTGTGGAAGCAGAACAAGTTGGCTGTGTCAGCCTATCCACACAATGTGTCTGCACTTTGTGGCAGACTGCAATTTATGTTTCAAAACTGTGAAGAGGAGAGAAGTTTTGTAAGATCTGCAACAAAAGTATGTAAGTCAATAAAATCATGCACACTTACAGCAACAGTCATAACGCGTTAATTCATTTAGTCGACAACTCTTTAGGTAATTGGAGAGTCACCTTTTCATGATAACAAAGACTCAAAAACCACCTGAAAACAAAATGAGGGAAAAAGGCCACTATCTAGTTATTTAGCATCTCAGAGAACCGAGTGTTTCTCCCCCATTCCAAACTACACCCTGGGAGATTAGTGGGTTTGTTTCCTGTATCTGGATATAAAGTGTTTCAGTGTCTCCTCACCCTCGTGTTTGAATCTGAACAAGCCAGTTTTCTCTGAAGATTTTTTGTGATGTACAAGACAGTCACTTACTCACACATGTTCATAGCATTTCAGCGACCAAAATAGTCTGAAAAACTAATTTGCTTCAAAATCTCTGGATTTGCACTCACAAAGTTTTTCTCTTCCAGTACAAAGGACACAAGTGCTGCCAGTGTCTACCAGTGTTAACATAAACCTTAAAATAAAGACACTAACAGATTATTAGCAAGTTTATGTCCAGCAGTGTGTATCAATTTTATTTTTTCTTTCCAATTCACACCAGAGAAGAAATGACCTAACAAATGACAGGAGCAGACCATATACTAATATATTTTTCCAAAATGTGTGCATAACTACGAATGTATTATTGCCTCGCTAATATTCTATGCATTATTTGAAGCGCTTCTTCTACACATTAAAAGCAAGTACACCAATTGCACTGGAAAAGGACACGAATTTTGAGGAGAATTCTGCAGCACAGAGCTTACAACAGGGATTTCAACACACAAGAGATGCTCCACGATGTGATTTACCACTATTTTTATGTTAAATACTGTAGTAGAGATTTTGCTGTTATTTGGAAAACAGCAATTTTAGTTACAAAATCCGTAAAACAGCATGGGCATTTATAGTGGCAGTATATTGTGTGTGGTTTTGAGGACAAGAGAACAGAAACAAGGGTGACACTGAAGAGCTCAGCAAGTGCAGGCTACTGAAATAAACAGCAAGAATGGATCAAACCAGAAAAGAGGGGAAGAGCTGTCAAACCTCTAGATATGTTTAGGTAGGAAGAAAGCTTACTATTTAATAAAAACAACTTTTCATTAGTTGCAAACAAGCCATAAACAAGCCATAAACACTTGCTTTGTTGATTTTCACTTTGTTTTCAAAGATCTCCATTCTCTTTTCTGACGAATGAAGCCCAGTTTAGCCTCAGAATAAAATCTTTTGACAGCAGTAAGGAGCTTTCCCACTTTGAAACAATGGGGAAATGAAATGTAACACTAGAGGAATCTGAATGAGATGGAGGTCATCGCTGCAGTACACTTATTCCATGCTACATTAAAAAATGACTGATGTATAAAAATAGGCCATACTTTTATTATGCAAGCACCACAGTTTTTCATAGCTACAGCTAGATGCGTATCTGTGAATGGAGAGAAATGGAAGGTGATGTTTGATATCTAACCTAA
>WKFP01014064.1:447889-460493 GCA_011057875.1 Pterocles orientalis | reverse complement strand
TTGAAATCTGGTCTCCTAAAAGACAGGGTAGTGGTCCTCCTTTTTGCACTGCTTTGTCTTCTTAGAATATCAAACTCTTACCATCTCAAGGCTGCTCCTGACTTTCTCATCTCTGACACATTCTTCCTATCAAGTCCAGCAGAACACCTTTCCCTTGTTAGCATCTATGTCAGGAAGTTGTCTCCAATGCACTCCAGAAATCTCCTAGATTGCTTTTTCACTGCTGTGTTGTCCCTCCAGCAGACAGCAGAGTGGTTATAATTCCCCCATGATGTGTGTCCCTTCCAAAACAACATCTGAAGCAAGAAAAGACTGACAGGCAACACACTCATCTTGCCTACTACCAGCAGAATAGACTATCCTCTATCCACAAGTCCCCTAACGTTTTCCTCCTCTTTTTGAAGAAAGTCTTCCCACAGGAGACTCATCTATTCCCTCCTGCTGAGATTTTTCACCCTGTTTACCAACTGAAACAGTGATCTTGTCCCCTCATCACCATAAAAATGAAGGCTCTTGACATCCGGAAAACACAATGACACTGGCTGCATCAGTCTGGCAGCGCCCTGAAAATTGCTCTGGAAAGTGTCAATGACATCTTCTGCACACTTGTTTCCAGGAAGAAAAGGAAGCATTATGTCAAGAGGAAGAAGGTGAAAACAGCCCAGGCAGAATTAGTAAGAAAGAGTGAACAAGGACAGGCTCAATAAGGACATTTGTCCCTTGCAGTCCTAACAGATCCTGTAGCAGAGCCCTGGCAGCAGCAGCACAATGTCTCTCAAGAGCTGGTATGCTGGGTGACAAGAGAGCAGTGTCACACACTTTGCCACGGAAACAAAGCACGAAAACCAACAGGAAGAGTCTGCTTTTAAAGGAAATACCACAGGTAGAGGGCTAGTTCAAAAGCCAAGTGAAGAAGTAGTTTGTATTATATATAACCTCAAAAATGAGAGGAATAGCTCCAAAAGAAGATGCAACACATCTGAGCTTGGAATGCTTGGAACTACAGCCTAATATTTCCCTTACAGAAAAATGCTGTAATTATATCTCTGATCGTCATCAAATCAATAACCATTTTCTTCTATTCAGTATTAATCCCAAACACCACTGATATTTTGGGAATCAAGAACAACAGTTCAAAGTTTGGAGGAAAGATTTAATTATAAAGCCTTGTGACTTTTCTCTTTCTCTTCTCTCCTGTTCCTCTCCTCTGTTCCCTCAGCTCTTGCCTTGGACCCATTTCACCTCCTCTGAGGTTCTCTGTTTGTTCCACTCCAATGGACCTCTCAGCTGCTGCGTCACCCAATGACAGCACAAGTCTTCACACCCAGAAACAAAACCATGGCTAAGAGGGACTCTCTCTTACAGACAGATCCCTCAACCAGCTTGGCTTTCAGCTGCCGAAGCAGCCTGCGCCCAGGGAACGGGGTGGAAACATGTCACTGAGGACAGCACCAGAGCAGAACTTGGGCCACCCAGGGTGAGACCGGCTTAAGCTGCTGTCGAACCGCACTGTGAGTGACATAGGAACCCGCCTTTCCATGGCATGGGGCTGTGATATGAACCCATACGTAAAGGGAACAGAAAGATGCTCTTATGCTGAGGATAGTAGGCTCCATCCACACCAAAACTTTGTGTATCTTGCTAAAATCTCTCTTTGTCCTTCTGTCTTAACGCTGACAGTGGCTAGCATAACAGAATGAAGGTAACATGAAACAATTTATTACAACTTGTGAACACGTTTCCAACAGTTGTTTGTTTGTTTTTCCTTAAATAAGGTTTAAAAGTGTTACAAAGTTCTTGTGCACTCATTAGCCTGCACAGTTACCCCCAGTGGCTATACGCGATCTCAGAAACTGGCACGTGGCAAATCAGGCTGAGCACAAAGAGAAGCACAGGATGAATCTACAAGGGCCTTTGTAGAAATAAGCATTTCTGCCTGTTATGCAGTGCTTAACAACTACATATTACCTTTTTCAGATTATCTTAATAATGAACACTGCTCTTATTTTATATGATGCAGCTCTCTTAAACCTCTACTACATTATATCTGCATGAGCATATGCACAGAAGCCTGCTATAAGATATGTTTCAACTCCCACCACCTAAAAAGCATAAGGTCCACTATGCGCTGAGCATAAACAGTATGTAAATGGACATATATAGACTTCAGGAACACAGAACTGTCATTAAATATATGTATATGTGAACATATATAAGTGTGTGACTAGTTGCACAACCCCATACATCTCCATCAGATTCTGCAGAACAGCACAGAGTGGTGTCCAGGCACAGAGATGATGGCTGGTGCTGCACTTATCTGTCAGTCAGCGGAGTTGTGGGAGGCAGGAATTAAAGGTGTGAATTCAAAACAGGGAGAACAAAGGGAAGAGAAATTCCAGATGGAGACAGCGGCACTGCTCTGCTGACCCAAGCAGAAAAGGGAACAAGTTGTAAATTACTAGAAAAAGAGAGTTTTGTAAAAGGAAGCCATGCTATTAGGCATTAGTGGTCCTTCCATACCACACAGAGCTTAAAGTATGAATATACATTAGATTTAAATACAGATACCCATGTAACATGTTAGAAAAAAAATATTGACATCTAGTTATTTACACAAACATATACATGACTAGATAAAGAGCTGTACAAAGACGTATCACTAAGCAGGATACTGTCGATTCTCATATTAACATTTGCGTATGTATATATCATACATTTAAATATTTAAAGATCTTTTTTCTCTGTCTGCTTCTTTAAAACTCATGAAGGACTTTGATGAAATTCACTTTTAAAACTGGAGACTGCTGCGTGCCTAAGCAAGCCATTATTTGCTGGCTCATAATCATCTCTCCTGTGTCTGCTAGAATCACTGGTGCATTAATTGCTTATCAAAATTTGAAACAGTTCATGAGTCACCCTGAAGATAAAATAAATAAATATTAATGAGCCAATTTCAACAGAATTCATGTCCTCTGCCTCTTAAAGCTGGCAGACTATTTATTGCATGTCAGAATGATACCTAACGTATGGGAAAATATGAAATATACTCAAGCCATACTCAGCAAATCAGAACTGATTAGATCACCGTGTTTCAAGGGATCAATGCATCATAGCCCTACTTGACCAAATTATAGATCAAAGAGAGAAAAGACTGGTCAATTATAGCATAGAGATTAAGTGCAAGATATCTCTAAATACACAGGTCTGATGCAGACTCAGTGAAAAATTAAGTATTTAGTGTTTAAATTTCAGAAGTGATTCTATATGAGAAGATATTAACATAACAGTAGAAAACACTTGATCTTGAAACAAACATACTGGCACAAAATATAATTACATAAGAAATTTTAGTATTTCTTACATGGTATGAGGAAAGGGGAGAAGGAAGGCACAGAGTTTTCAGGAATACTAAAATAAAGCATTTTATTTTGGATCAATATGAAATTTTAATTAAGCCAAAAGACTGGGTGAAGGGTTCTTCACCCATTTAATTTTTTACTAAAATTGAGTGAAATATATCATTCTGGAGAGCAAAAACTTTCATTTTGAAAACATGAGTGTGCTGAGAGACTTTCAAGTCTGGGCCAACGACAGTTCGCTGTTGAAAATCCAAATCTACAACTTTTCAAACTAAATGACCCAGAATGAAACAGGAAACAAAGTCTTTCATTTGAGCCTTTACTTTCTTATTCTAGCTCGTTCCCGAAAACTGTAGGGAAAAAAGATCCCTCAAAAACCTGAAGAGGAACAGGGACTACCCCTAAAAGACAACTGTAGCTCTGAAACACATCAGGAATTAGACAGACATCAGTGACCCGCTTTTGAGACAAACTGATAGTGTAAAACCTTAAAAAAAAATCACATTTTTTCTCAAGGATGTTCATATAAAGCCGCTAAAATAGGATATTCATAGAAATGGCAATTTCCCTGTTACTCACTGACTATAAGCAGGATGAAGAACCCGTTTTAATAGACTGTGGGTCTTAGTAAGAAATGAAGAATCCTCTATCTATCATATTAGGTCAAGTTGTTTATTGTCAGAGGTCACAGCAGTTGCTCAGCAGAAGATGCTGCTTCAACTTCAGCTAGTCCCGTGAAGAGGCAGGCTGCAGTAGAGCTGGTAGTCCACTGCACCTCCAGTGACACCCAGACACCCTGTTTAGCCCTGTGTGTATGGTAAAACTAAAGGCATCCAGCACTAAACACAGAATATATCACTGTCAGTGATGTCTGCATGTGAGAACACACAGAAAAACACAATTACAAAACGTATTGTGGATTAAATACACCATAGGAAGAATTTAAATTTATGTAAATAACCCTCATACATTTGGAAATACACTGGCTTTCTTTCTAACTAAATAACGTCTACTTCCCTGACAGTATCTCAAAATTCTTCACTTCATGCATTGACAGCTAACATAGCTCTCACATTACTTGGTTCTTCTCTGAAGCATATGTAAGGAAGGACTTAGTTCATGCTACAAATGAACTATGCCACTTTCTCTGAAACCTACAAAATTATGCAAATAATGATGTGAAGTCATAGGGTCTTTAAGACAGGCCACTGGTATCTAACAGAAGGATTGCTTAAATTCATCGTTATGTACATCTAAGATAACAACAAAGCAATTTAACAATTTTCTTATGTTCATGAAAAACATTCCTTTGTGCTTCTAAAAATTATTCTCAGTATGTCGTGTAACAAGTTTCTGACCTGCAAACAAATCGCTGAGATTTAACACACTCATTTACAAAAATGGCAGGGTATTATTCTGGTTTTATAGAATATTTGTGGAATTAGTTTTTTACCACATAATTTACTTTCCTCTCATTAATATTTTAAGCTTCCAAACTCAACGACACATTCCATTGTTCACAGTTGTTCAGCAGAATTTAACAGATGCAGGTGTAAAGTTCAACCTGAAACTATTTAGTGTATCTACTGAAAATGCTAACTTCTAAATAAAAAGGGTGAAGGAATAAAGTTTCCATTGGATAGTGCAACAAAAATTTTCACTCAGCAAAATTCTGAAAAAAGCTGTGGTTTCACTGGAAATGGGAAAAGTTAAATTCCACACAAGAATTCTTTAATTTTGGAAAGCCTTTACTGTAAATGCTGCCAAAATGTTGAATCTCCACTTGATGTTAAACTTGCAAATAGAAAATGGGAAATCAGCAGGTCACGTGTGTGATTAAAATAAAAACTGGCAGTGCTGGAAAAAACACATTGTCAAATAAAGCTGAACTTGGATACAAATGTGGTCCTCACCATAAAAACAGCCAAACAAGCAATAGTTATCAGTGTTAACTTTCTTAGTGGCATTTTGCACCCAGTGTGGTTAAAAACAGCCGCTTACCTGCTCGGATAATTTCGGCCCATTGTTACGAGCCTGTAGGAGAGCATCATTAACAACTGAATGAAAGTTAAGAAGCACATGCTCAATGTCGTATGTTCCGCTCATGGCACTTGACAGCTCCTCCAGGGACAGAATATATCCCCGCCAATGAAGATCAACTTCTGCCATGCTAGCTAAGCAGCCTCGGATGACATTGAGGCAGTAGCCCATGCAGGGCTTACTTAAAGCCAGCCCTTGGCAATGGGGGCAGTACTGCATCCTCAGCAAGGCTCTGCTGCAATCTTTAGAGAAACGAAGATGATCTGTTGTATTGATCACTTCAATGCCCACATTCAGAGCCTGCAAGAAAGTCCGGCTGGGTAGCAGTGATCTTCCTATTTGTCCTATGGCTTTTTTGGGAACGTTACCAAAGGGTCCGATGTCTCTTCTTGCCATTCGGAGGCACTCCGCATATTCCAGTGAAATGTCAGTCAGACCAGGGTTAATCACATGGCTGTAGACTACTGGGAACAGGTTGTCAAAAAATCTGTTGACAAATTCCTCCGTGCTAATGTCTGTGCCAAATATGAAGAGTCCCACATCCGTGAAAAACTCCTGAACACGCGTAGTAGCCTCAGCAGCCATGTTTCTATACGCATTGCAGAAAAGTGTGCTTGTGTAATTCTCGGCTAGTCTGATGAGCATTTCAAAGGTTTCTGTAACAAAAAATAAAAAGTTCATTATTTTTAAGCTTTAAAAAATAAGAATAAATGTTTTATATTCTGATAAAAAGCTTGTTCAGGTCAGTGAAATTCAGGTTTGAAATTGCAGACTTTGTGAGAAGATCACGGAGAAGTCATATTAAACTAACCTATTTTTACTTTCTATACATTCTTTGTTTTCTCTAATAAAAACCAGATACATGCTTATAAATCAGAGTCTTTACCTCTATTCCTCTGCTATTAACTCATTTTTTCATATTCCATACCACCCTTAAGACTGATTTTGCTACCTCTCTCTTTTCCATTCCTCTAACATTTACAGAAGAAAAAAAAACTCCTGACTGCCCAACGTAAAGAGACCAATGAAGACCTATTGAATACAGCAAAGCCTCTTCCGTTCATCCCATGAGCTGACATGCATAAGTGCCAGTTGAGTACCCTGGTAGACCACAGACCGGCTCTGTGACTTTTCTCAACCTCAACACCTCATGTCGGATTGTACCTGAGACACCTGCCCTGCATCTCACGTTTGTAGGTGTGCACATGTGTCTAGGTGACCCATGTCCCTGTCTCATTTTTATCGGAGGGAAAAAGGAATGCCAAGAAAGTACAATCCTGCTATGGAGGCTTCATTTAGTTGCCCGAGTGGTAGATGGTAGATGCTGCTTATCTGGCCATGGTTATCCTGCAGGTCCTCTGTCACATCTGCAGGCTTTGCGTGGATGTGTCACATTTAAAATGGTACTAGATGGCTGTGCTGAGACAACTGAACGAAATTCTAGATACTCCGTTATCACTGACTCAGGAACCCTTCATGTAAAAGCTTGCAGCAGCCAGAATAAAAAAGACAAAAATCTAAGTCAAACTGCTTAGATGGTTTAGATGGTTTAAAATAATAGAGTGTGAAGACTATTAAAGCCTGCTAGAAAAATGGCTATTTTTGTAACTGCAGATTCAGTCTTTTACACAAATTTTGCCAATGTTTCAGATGAAATTTCTTAAAGTAGGTAATGTTAGAATAAAGATGTTATAATAATCTAGTTAGAATTACATTAATAAGTTTTTTGTGACCCTTCTCATTTTTTATTATTACCTTTTCCTAGATGAAAACCATAAAGTGTATGATGTAAAGTATCTGTTACAGTCCATGGCTGCAGCATCCTACTACCAAGAGCACAAATATTAGATGAAAGAATAAATCATGCTGCACATGGATAATCAATAGATTTTACAACATGGTCTAATCAATAACAAACCTTCACGACTGAACTACATTGCTAGTGCCCCAGCAACCCACAAACGGATGAGTACAATACTCAGCTGCATTATTTATTGACTATTGGTGCTTTTCTAAACAGCACATGATAACACTGGCCACTTGGGTTTACGATTCTGCATCATGCCATTTAATCGCCATTTTAGGATTTCTTACAGAATTTTTTAACCAAGTTTATTCTAGTGGCACGTGTCCTACTTTAACACCGCCACAACTATTCCAGAGATTAGTTTTGCCCTCAGACAGCTTGAAGAATGACCGACAGCAAAGCAGACCTATGTTTACTTTCAACATTGAACAGCTCCTGTCAACACCTTGCGATGGCGATCTGTGTCATTTTCAACACTTTCAGAGACTTCAGTGACAAACCAAGTTATGCTGGTTCAATACTGCAAGTGTATCATAAATCTAACAATGTGTTTCTCTGTCTTTTAAGTCTATGGGCCCAGACTAACACCATCAGTCTTAACTATTCAGCCACACAGAAGAAGTGGTGAGTTTTCAATCAGTATAAATCCAACACATATAAAAGACATTGTAAATATAACCGAGATAGGTCAGACAAAGTCTTTTTATTATTATTAAATGATTTTTTTAATCTACAGGGTCAGTGTGTCTTATCTCCATCTTTTATGAGATCTTCGTAGTAACTGATATACAGCAACCTACAGACACCTTCTGCAGCACCACTGTGAATAACGTCTAGCATTTACCGTGGGTGACAGGTCAACTATTTTTCTTTGGCTACGCTTAAAATGATGATTTGTACACTCCTAAGGCAAAAAATCAAGGCTGCTAATATACTAACACATTAATTTTTTTGAAAGTACAGTAATAGCTCTCTTCCTGGTTTTGCTACGAAGGAACAAAATGTAAGGCTAGGGGAAAAAATGTAGACGTGAACTTGTTTGTTTTATATATTGCATTCATTCAGCTGATTCTTCGTATCAGTGCATACTTTGTTTTTTTTAGGATAGTGTTATTTAACAAAGCGATCGCAAAGTGATATAAAATAATTATCTGGTCATTGCTCTAAAAGATTTGCAATCTTTCATTCATTTACTTCAACTTTTCTGTTCCGGAGAGCCATGGGCAGTTCTAAATTATAAAGATACCACAAGATAGTAAACGGTCCAGTGGATTACTGGCTTTAAAAGACAACACAAAAGTATATACACGCCTTGTTTACTAGAAAAACTCACAAAGATAACAAAAAAGAAATCTCGGTTTATATTCTTGGACATTAATCAGATTTAATGGAAATACTGCATAGAATGAAATAGAATTTTGACTGAATTTTAAACCAACTCTGCAATTCTTAAGAGTTTCGGCAAAGTGTCTTTCTAATACAGGTACTTTAGAAAATTAACTTAAAACAAATTTATACGGAATCGTGTTGTTATAAAAGCAACCGCATTTTCTTAAATTTGCTCTTTCTTCACGCAGATAAATGAGAAAATGCATGGTCTAAATTCTGAGTGTTACCTTTTGAAACATCCACAGTAATTAATACAAAAATAGTCTAATAAAATAAAAATCCAGAATTAGTAGCAGGCCAACAAGTTGTAAAGTCTTATATTTCAGTAATAATTCACCAGCCTACACTGCGCATCATAAACTAATTCACACTTAAACTGAGTAACATATAGAACTCAATAAATTATACAGAGACAGGTATAAATCCATCCTTGAACCATGGACATAATATTTAGGAAGAATGCCTCTTACAGTCCAGGGGGGATCCAAAACTGATGAACCTGGATTACATTAAGTATCAACCCATAATATACAGGAATCCAGATAACTAAATCCAAGCAAAAGCTGGAAAAAACTAATAATATCATGAATTTCATATGACTTGAAACATCCTATGGGAAAGTATCAGGCTGTTGCCAGTTACCATTAATGTTCGGTGATCTCATATGTTTTCCTTCTGTTTCTGGACAGTGCAAATAATCCAGAAGCATCAAACTCTCTCTATTAAAGGTTTATAGTCCAGTCTTGCATACATTGTCCTATTGAAGTCAAGGGGAATGTCTTGGGTACAATTTACAGCTAGCAAACAGAAGACATTCATGGAAAAGCATAATTATGGAAAAGAAATTAATCCACCCACTATTATATACATAGGATCTTTATTTGCTTAAAACATACAAAACAGGAAAATACATATAGGTGGGAAATTCAGTGTAATTATTCCTAACTACAAAGTAGTACACAGCACCAGACACACTGCAAGATCCCCTAATCATTTATCATATCAGAACAACGAGCTGGAAGAATAAAGTCTTCAAGACATATAAATTAATTATAAGGAATGAACTCATTAGGTCATTGCCTGTGAAGGTTATATGGGAGAGAGATCAAAAGGATAAGTGCCAGCAGAAGATATTTGAGACTCACTAAAACTGCTCCTCATTAATGCATATTTCAAATTAATCCGTTTCATAGCTTACAGACTCAACATTGAAGTCAGTAGGAAAACAAGAGAATAGATCAAACCTGTAGCCCAACCAACTTTGTGTTGCCAAGTGTTACTGATACAGCTCAGACTTTGTAGCCATAACAGACTTTCAGAATTTGTCAGGTCTTGTTTGGTCTCAAATTTATTTTAGCTCTCTTTGAAAAAAAAAAGAAAAAAAAAAAAAGAAACTTGAATTAGAATAAGTTGACCATTGCCTAAATTCTCCAGTGTTCAATGGCAAATTACTCAGGAGTTTCTTGCATATCCTGTGATTTTGAGTTTGGTTTACTTATACTATAATTTTTTTAGGGTTTTTTTTTGTTGTTTGGTTGGGGGGGGTAGCTTTGTGAAACTGCATAACTCTCTTTAAAATATTACACATGTAATTAGACTAAAAAAAAAATGAAGCAACCATGGTGTAACTAAGCCCAATGACCCAGAGGGTAGGTAAGAGTGTACCCCATTACCAAATACAGGATTGAAACAAACAAAATTAACCCTAAGAGGGCCCAAGACCATCATGGAAGAAACCTTCATCAGAGGCATCATACTCCTCTCAGCGTAGAGCTCAGGACTGATGATTTTTCTAGGCAATGCACAGGAGGCACGAACATAGCACCAGAGAAAAGCAGTGACACTAGCAAGTTGGTGGATGACAGTTTTAGTTGGAATATTAATAGGTCTTAGCAGTCATAGATAATTTGGGCTATAAGCATTAGTGTTACTGCAATTACAGTAAAAAGAACTGTTGCACTGTTAAAACATTAATCAGAGGAACAGAAAATTCTCTCAGATACATAAGTAAGGTGGGCTCTCCTTCTTGCCCATAATGAAAATGTGAAGACTCGTAAGAAACTCATTTGCAATTTAACAAATGCAAAAAATCACTTTTTTTTTGAAAATTTATTATGCTAAGGAATCTAGAAAAACACGTCCCCAAGCCAGGTGATTTCACTCATCATTGTGCTACATCTAATTGTATTTCTCATTCTTATTTTAGAACCTACATTAACATCATCTTTCAGCGTTCATCTTTTCTTAGTAATCCTGATACTGACTGTTTGGCCACGTAGAATTGACATTCTAAATCAACAAATTCATTTTTTTTTCTTTTCCTTCTCTGTCTTCTTATTTATACATTCAAGAACAGTGCCGGCGGTGCAACAGGACTCATGTTCCGCTGATCTGACACTATGATCTCCAAGTCTTGTATTTGTTTTTTATAAAACGTTGGAATAAAATTATCTTTTTTTCCAGTTCTCTGGAGCTTTATCGATTTTTATAACTTAATGAAAATCATCATCAGTGGTTCAGAAAATTCTTTTTGAACTTCTCAGTGAAACTGTTGATCTCAAAATATCTAGCCTTAGAATCCGGTATTTAACACACTCATAAGTTGTAATAGGAAAGTAAAATATTTAACCAGACCTTGATAGATGATGTTTTAATATTGAGTGACTGGCATATGAATGAATGAACAAATAATAACCACGTAAATTAATGAATATCACATGGTTATTTTATCTAGTCATAATCAGTGATTCCACTTTTTATCCAATACTGGGTTGGGTGGTTTTTTTTTCAGTCTGTTGTTATCATTTTAATAGTGATGACTATGGGACCATTCATCTCGCCATTCTGGAAGCAACAAGAGCAGATTTTTGTATGGTGCCAGGAGAATAAATAAATAGACTTCTACCAAAACCTTTTTTTCCTCTTGGATTCTGCTTGCCTTCTTTCTGATTTTGCATTGTTCAGTGTGTTTCACAGGCAATGATTTCCTGTTGGAGGAAAATACTTCTAAATTCTGAATATATGGCTTACTACCTTAGAATGAAATATGCTGAGAGTTGCAAGCAGAACATTCCAGGACTGGCACCATATAATGAAGTTCTCTGAAAATCTTTTTGATGTAAAATGTTGTGCATGGTTTGCAAAAGGACGATAAATTGATAATGATTTATGATATGAATTTTTGCACATTTGCCATAATAAATAAGGAAGGCAAGTCATCTCACGCGTATGAAAAGGGTATTTTTTGAAAAGGGAAATTTTGAATTTATAGCAGGATGATGATGAGATAGAAGGGTCAGAAAACTGATTGATTAGAATCGTAAAATTCATTTCACATAACTGCAAACGTATAAAAGTGAGCTAGTCACCTGAAGCTCCCTAAAAGTTAGGTGAAAGAAACAAGCACTTCTAAGCCATAATTCATCTCTCTGACTTTCAATGACTACTTTTGGTTGAGATGAACTGCCCTCTGCACGTGCTTGTTCCTCTTCCTCGACTATAAAGGAACATGACAACAAATCACTCAGATATCCTAAGATCTACATTTAGTTAAGGTGAATCCCTAAGATTTCTGTAAGGAATTGGTATTAAGAGAAAGTGTCATCAAACATAATACAACACTGTAATTTATGTGAATAAAGAGCTGAGATGATCATGTCTCTATAAAGTGGTCATAATGGTAGATGAACGACAAATTTACACAAATCCTCTTTTCTTCTGCAAAGGCGGGTATGAGCTTTTCTTTCACAGAATCACAGAATCACAGAATGTTAGGGATTGGAAGGGACCTCGAAAGATCATCTAGCCCAATCCCCCTGCCAGAGCAGGAACACCTAGATCAGATCACACAGGAACTCATCCAGGCAGGCTTTGAATGTCTCCAGAGAAGGAGACTCCACAACCTCTCTGGGCAGCCTGTTCCAGTGCTCTGTCACCCTCACTGGAAAGAAGTTTTTTCTCGTATTCAAGTGGAACCTCCTATGTTCCAGCTTGAACCCATTGCCCCTTG
>WKFP01014064.1:434707-447869 GCA_011057875.1 Pterocles orientalis | reverse complement strand
AGTTCCCTGTCCCTCTTGAACTGAGGGGCCCAGAACTGGACACAATATTCCAGATGCGGTCTCACCAGGGCAGAGTAGAGGGGGAGGAGAACCTCTCTCGACCTACTGACCACCCCCCTTCTGATACACCCCAGGATGCCATTGGCCTTCTTGGCCACGAGGGCACAGTGCTGGCTCATGGTCATCCTGCTGTCCACCAGGACCCCCAGGTCCCTCTCCCCTACACTACTCTCCAAGAGGTCAGCACCCAACTTATACTGGAACCTGGTGTTGTTCTTGCCCAGATGCAAGACTCTACACTTGCTCTTGTTAAATTGCATTAAATTTTTCCCCGCCCAAATCTCCAGCCTGTCTAGGTCTCGCTGGATGGAAGCACAGCCTTCTGGCGTGTCAGCCACTCCTCCCAGTTTCGTATCATCAGCAAACTTGCTGAGGGTGCACTCTACTCCCTCATCCAAGTCGTTGATGAATATATTGAACAGCACAGGTCCCAATACCGAACCCTGGGGGACTCCACTAGATACAGGCCTCCAACTAGATTCCACCCCATTCACCACAACTCTCTGGCTTCTTTTCTCCAGCCAGTTCACAATCCATCTCACTACCCGATCATCCAGATCACACTTCCTCAGTTTAGCCGCGAGG
Organism: Pterocles orientalis; assembly: GCA_011057875.1. Lineage (NCBI taxonomy): Eukaryota > Metazoa > Chordata > Aves > Pterocliformes > Pteroclidae > Pterocles > Pterocles orientalis. The sequence goes on along the minus strand of WKFP01014064.1, from coordinate 447,224 downwards.
ATACTGTGGGAGATGGTGTCAAATGCTTTACTGAAATCGAGATAGACCACATCTACTGCTTTGCCATCATCTATCCACCTGGTAATATCCTCATAAAAGGCTATCAGGTTGTTCAAGCATGACTTCCCTAATCTCACCTATTATTTTCTGATTTTGTTTGGCAAGATGCTTTTTAATTACTATTAATGTTTAGTTAGAGCTCACTCAATGGACCAAAGAATAACAGATACTAGATTTAAAAATAAATCAACTATGTTTACTGTAGTACAAATAATTATGTAAATAAGGGTTCATCAAATTATTCCCTTAAGCTTTACATCTTAATACTCTCTAAACTTCACCAAATTCTTTCCAAATATACCAAACAGATTTTGTCTTTTTAAATTCCACATTTTTTTTTACTTTCAGAGAGATCACGATTATAACCAGTACATAATCTACTTTTACTATACAGCTTTACTGGAGGTTCTAACAGCCTTTCACCCTACCACTATTTGTAGATGCTCTGCTAATCCGTATTTTGCAACTCCTGCTGCAACACTGCTGACTCACACGTTCTCAAGGCATGCCAAGCTTTCCAGGAAGGAGTTGGAGGTAATAGCTGCTGGAAATATGTATCTCTTCCAAACTCTAATCCCACTGCGATGTCCACTCTATCGTGTGACTTGCCCCATCATGCAATGTGACAAGGTTTACGCACTTCTTCCATCACTAAAAACTGGATATTTACCTCCTCATTCCCTTTCCAGTTGTGCATGCTAGCTTATGTAGGACTGGAATATCTCTCACTAAATAATGAAACCACACAGAAACACAGGGCTAGGATAAACATGAGATGACCTCCAGTCCATCCTTTGAACCCAGAGCAGGTTCAACTAGATTTATGATCTCATATTTTAACATTTTTGTCTAAACTATTCTTAAAAAATGCACAGTAATAGAGAGGCCACAACCTCCTATAAAATCATTCCAGTGCTTCGCCATACTCTCATTTGCACTGACCAATGAGAAAAAATATTTACTGCTTCTTCCTTCTAGGTATTCCAAATTAGATCCTCCCCACCTGACTGCAGGCATCTCCAAAGACCAAATGCATCCAAATGCATCCAATTTAGATGAGTCTACATCCGAGCTAATCAGCAGAGAGGACGATGGCATGATTAATCTGACCTAGTTTAGGTGTCCACATGGAAATAAGATGAATCACACTGCTTTTCTCCTCTGCTTACACAGAGAAAGAGGATGATTAGTTCAGGAAAGCTGGGTGATGAATCTTAGTTCTGAAAACTGTTATAAATTTCTGTTCTTTGTGTTAAAATTAACAGTCCCAATTCTTTCAGTCAAAGGGGGCCCATTCTGCCTCTATGTAGTCAAACTTAACACTAAAGACTTCCAAAGGGAAGTCTAAATTGACCAAATTATGTGCTTAAGTGGACAAGCTGTATCACAGAAACATAGAATGGTTTGGATTGGAAGGGACTTTATAGATCATCAAGTTCCAACCCCCCTGCCATGGGCAGAGACACCCTCCACTAGACCAGGTTGCTCAAAGCCTCATCCAGCCTGGCCTTGAACACCTCCAGGGATGGGGCATCCACAGCTTCTCTGGGCAACCTGTTCCAGTGTCTCACCACCCTCACAGTGAAAAATTTCTTCCTAATATCTAATCTAAATCTGCCCTCTTTCAGTTTATAACCGTTACCTCTTGTTCTCTCACTATACTCCCTGATAAAGAGGAGTAGCCCCCTTCAGGTACTGGAAGGCTGCTCTAAGTTCCCCCCAGAACCTTCTCTTCTCCAGGCTGAACAACCCTAACTCTCTCAGCCTGGTCTCATATGGGAGGTGCTCCAGCCTTCTGACCAGCTTCATGGCCCTCCTCTGGACCTGCTCCAAGAAGTCCATGTCCTTCTTAAGCTGGGGGGCCCAGAGTTGGATGCAATACTGCAGGTGGGGTCCCACAAGAGCAGAGTAGAGGGGGAGAATCACCTCCCTCAACCTACTGGTTATGCTTCTCTTGATGCAGCCCAGGGCACGGTTGGCTTCTGGGCTGCAAGCGCACACTGCCAGCTCATGTTCAGCTTCTCATCCACCAATACCCCCAAGTCCTTCTCCTCAGAGCTGCTCTCTATCCATTCTCCACCCAGCCTGTATTTGCACGGGCCCACCTCTCAAGCCTGTCAAGGTCCCTCTGGATGGCATCCCTTCCCTCCAGTGTGTTGACGGCCCCACGCAGCTTGGTGTCGTCAGTAAACTTGTTGAAGGTGCACTCAATCCCACTGTCCATGTTGCCAACAAAGAAGTTAAACAGTACTATATTTTTAGCAGTTACAAAGTCATAAATAGCTCCGCCTGACTAGGTACTTCAAAAATGTTTTGTTAACCTATTTTGGAATAGCATTGCTTCTCTAACTCATGTTTACTTTGGGAACCACTAAGCTCTCTACATCATTTGAGCCTAAAATGCTCTAGATTCCCCCTTTTCTACTTAACTATATATATATATATATATCTTTTTACCTTTTCTGTCCTTTGCTTCCTCTACAAATCCAAAGACAACTACTAGTGTACTTCAGAATTGTGGATATTGACAAAAGAACGCAACCAGTGAAAACACTGTGGAAAACAATTCTGAAATGAACATCCTTTACATCTTACCAACCTGCTTCATCGTTGTGCAAAGAGGTCCTTTACCTGTTCACAGTCTGACCAGCACTGGTGACAGCCAGGCTTGAGCAAAATTATTTCCTGTGGAACCTGGTAGGACATGTGAAAACATTTTGCCCTTTTTTGCTTTTTTTTAATGACTCTGCATGAGAACCCGATTTATATTCTTATACTCCTACAATAAGATATCCTGTAATGTCAGCTATTAATACACATTTAACCTCTGCAACGCAAAGTATATGGCTCATTATGGAGCATTCCAATTTATATGTATGTGTTCCAATGCTGATGAAAGCAGTGATGTTTACTAAACAATGACAATGCCAAACCCAACACCCACAGAGAAGACGGCAGCAAAAGATCCCATCAGCTCATTACACCTATCACACGAGTATACAGGGTGGTGATTCATCTCAGCTACCACCTCAGCTAAATACCATATTCTCTTTTTTTTTTAACACAAGAAAGTTATGGGGATGTTTAAGGCATGATTCATCTGACCTGTTTTAGATGGTTATGGGAAGATGAATCATGCCAAAATATTTATGGGGACATGAATCATGCCCAAAAAGTGCCTCTGTCACTTAATTTTCTATTGAGGGAGCTGATGGTGACAAGCTCAACAATCCACCCTATTATACCAATCATCATTATTTTTCCTATTTCACCTGCATAGCTTGGTTTTCTTAGTTAAGAAATTTACTCCTAACATCCACATTATTGACCTGTAACTGCTCTATCTAAATTTCCACTGTAGAAAATTAGATCAAACTGTCTCCTCTAGAGATCTGTTCGTCCTGAGATTATCTTCTTGCAACTAGATGTTTTTTTAAATTATGTAATCATCTTAACATCAACTGCATGAATGCACTCTATAACATAGAGCAAATTTCTGGTGAAAGTAATGCACTCTTTAAAGAAAACATGCATCTTATACAGAAGCTGAATATACCTCTGCAAGTTGGAAGTAATGTCTCGTTTTCTTTTTTTTTTGTGTCTACAGCTAGTTTAAGGTTGACCTAATAGTTACACAAGATAAATGTGTGTGTATCTCCTTTTATATATGCATATTGACCACTGGACCCATAGCTAATATCTTACTCCCAGGTTCGTTTCAGATCGCTCCTACTAGTTCTTTCCAAGATGACTCATGTGGTTCTATACACAGGTGTGTGACCATTCCGAAAAAACAGTATCACTGAAAATGTCTAAGCTTCAGCACTCTCCACGCTCTTGCAATATTGCTCCAGAAAGCTTCCCATTCCCTTTATCCTTCTGACACCTTTATCCTTGGGCATATAGCATAGCACTTTGGGTTCATTTTAGTGGGTGGGATGCATTATTATTATTGCAGACTGAAAAAAAAGCATTAAAAAAAGACTCATGTAACATCAAGAGTGCACATCCAGCCAAGGGGTACATTAAAAGGATGCAGTCTTGTGCTCTAGAAGGAGACAGTCCTAAGTGGTGTGGACATAAGCCACACTGTATTACTTGGCCTGTGGTCTGATAACACCTCCCTAGACCTGCTCAGTTAGCAATGCTGACACAGCTAACATATCCCGTTCTGGGCACCCTTCCTTCTGTAATCTGGAAGACAGTGCTGTAATGTTCTCTCCCTCTTATCTGCTTTTTGTCTCACTTCTAAATTTTGTAGTTGGTTCCAGAACTGCTGATAGGACTGCCCCACCCTCTACTAATAAAGATTGAAGAGATAAAAGAGGGACAGGAGAGAAACGAAAGTGACAAAATGTGACCACAACTCTTCTCCTAGACTACAGTCTTCTCTCTTTGTTTGTGGGCTTTAGTTGAATGACATTTACGGCAGTGATACAGAATCATCTTCCTCTTCCTTATGACTCTTGTGTATTGTCATCACTGGTTCCAGAAGACGCCTCAAACCAGCATGACTGCTGACGAAGGGCTCTCCTTGAGGATGGGAAATTGCTCTCAGAAAGCTGTCATTTGACTTAAAACAAATGGCATGGAAGGGATCCCTTTCTTCTCTAGCTGGCAGATAATGCCAATTAATATACTTTAACATACCATAATGCTGTTCTACAATAAATACAGGACGAGTCACATCCTAGGAGGCTCAAGAAAAAAGTACCTGTGCAACGAATAGCGCTGAGTGTGCTTCCGAGGCTGCAATGAGCATTAGTTATCTGAAGCTGAGTATCAGAACATTCCTTAAACAACTATTTCTTAGATTCTCTGACTTTTATTCCTATCATAAGGATTTTTTCTTTTATTTTTTTTTCCACTTGACATCTTTCTGCATGGTGTGGTTCAGCTGCACAAATTAACTGAGTTTCTGTGTGGCATGAGCAATAGTCATTGGTCATTTAAGAGCAACAGAAGAAAGCACCATTTTAAGAACCATTATGGATCAACTAGAAATACGGGGCTTAGGAAACTTTCATCTACATGAGAAAAGATGACACCCGTAACTATTTTTGTGGAAAAATGCACTGTAACATAAACCATTCCACTGAGCAGACACAGGTCTGTGAACACTCATATTACAGCCATATGTCTTTATAGATGGCATATATACAAAGAATAATGAAAAAAGAAAAAAAATCTATACAAAAGAAAAATTGTAATTTTTTTCTTTTGTTTTCTCTTTCAAGTAGAATGTTCCCTGCTTCTTTGGCTTTACTGGTTTCAGCTTTTCTAAATCTACAGTAAATAATATCAGTTTTAAAATTGCAAAGTTCTAGCTTTCTTCTAACTGCTGATGCAGTACTTTATGCATCATTAAAAACTTGCTGCTACAATCCCACCAAATCTATAGTCTTCAATAATAAATAAGTAAATAAATATTGTTTTAAAATTTCTCTTGGATGGCTTAGTTTATGTAGGTATGTAAGACAACAATGCAATTGTATTTTTCCTTAATGATGTTCTGAGATGGGGGGAAACAGAATGCATAATATATTCTCCTTTCTATATGTTGAAGAATGATAATTTGCAGTATCATAACAATGAGACAATGCCTGTCAAAGTGCCATCTTTGCAAAGTATAAAGCAGGATTCATTTCATCTTACTTTAGCCATCTAAAAGTCAAACACTTCACCTACCCAAGCTATCAGTGGGTTCAGATAGGCACCTCCTCATACTTTATCCTGGAAGCAAATCTAAGATTACGGATTAATTGGAAAGATACTTTAACTGTGCAAGCCATAGTTCTCACTCAGACAGACAACTCTGAATGGCAATTCATCCCGATTATGGTAGCCATCCACCTTAGGACGGGGATGAATTGCACTCTGGAGTTCCTTTTCTTTCTTCATGAACTACGCTGAGCCTAAATGAGGTAATAGATTAGATACTCTTTTAGCTACTTTATAGGTGGCTAAAATTAGAAAGGATTCGTATCACTCATAGGGTCTGCAAATTCAACCAGTGCTAGGGGAATTTCGTACTGAATTTACCTACCTCATGGGTCTTCAATTGTCATAAAGATACTTTCTTTGAATTAATGTATGGATATTTTTTAAAAAAAGGGAAAATATTTTACTATAAGTTCTCTGCTATTTGGCAACCTTTTAGCGTTGAATTAATTTTGCAAGAGCCTTCAAGTGCAAATGACTAACACAATTATGAAACGTAAATTTGCCTCTCACCTCATTATATGCTAACTCTTGCTGAAGCCTGAAAGGTCTAACCCATTATATAAATTAATGACTTTCAGCAAAGATTCCCCAAAATTCATAAGGGAAAAAAAAAACAAAAACTTGGTAAAATCTGCTCCTGCTGGCTGTACTGATTTTGTCTGGTACCAGTAAGATATACTACCACTGATGATTTATTCAGTCAAATCCTGAAACACTGGTTAGCATTGGAGAAGGGCAGAGGAAGCTCTTACTGACACCCTATTAAATGTATTAAATGTGTGATATACTACTAAACATAACCTAGCAGGTTTAGTGTTTTGTAATTATTTAGCATATATCTGTCAGTAATATATTTATTTGTAACTTTAATGAATCTGTGTTGCTTGATATACAGATCAGTTATCAACCATTTAAGAATTTCGTAAGACCCATTTTCCATTCCCAAAGTAAGGCTGCAGCATACTGTCATTTCAACGAATTTTTCCTAAAGAATACTCTGCTAAATTGATATTATTTTTTCTGATTCATCCCACAGAAATAGATAACTGGAAAAGAAATATTGCAGTTAAAAAACAGTCCGTACTGCGCTGATTTTATTTAAGGTACCTTTTGTAGCAAACAATTATTTCCATTACAGTGCAATTTACAATGACTTTCTGAACTACATCTTTACTTCTAAAAAATCCACCTACAATTAAGTATTCTGAGTATCTTTATCTCCATGCATGTTAAGACTCCAGAATTATCTTTTCCTGGGTCTGGCTGCATGACCAACTCATTTCCTCAATCTGTGTTACAATAAAATCCAGGTACGCAGCAATTCCCTGTCCCAGCTAATAAACTTTGTTTCACTTCCCTAACAAGACCCATGACCAAAACATCCAGGAGAGCAAGACTTGAAGGTAGGAAGCCACTGAATATTAAATAATAACACTTCAACTTTTCAAGAACGCCTGAAAAGCACATCCCAAGTTGAGACAGCTATACAAGTAGATTTCTAAACATCATTCCAGCACACTGAAAAAAACCTTTTTGTAAACGAAAGCTGTCTGCTTTTTTAACTCAGCAAGAACCTGAAGACTGTGAGTTTTACTAACAGTAAAGACAGAGAAAAACAGCTTGTCTCATTCTTCAGAATATTTCCTTTTCTGATCATCACTTCCATCTTGCTTGAGAAAGATTACCGATTATTTAAAAGCTAACATCCCAAAGATATTCTGACAGTTAGTTATGTGCATTAGTGGAAAAATAAGACACAACATAATGTATTCATGTTTAAGTACAGCCAACGTTGTGGCATCCATCTAACTCTCACAGTGTCCTCCTGTACGGCACGGCGCAGAATAAATAGCCTGGTTCCACTAACGCTCCACAGATAATGGTTTTCAAACTAGAAGAGAAATTACCCAGCAAAAGTTCCTAAGTTCCTCTGAGAAAAACGATGCAAGCTGCTGCTGGGTTGGATCATCTGCTTCTTCTTTATCACATAATCATTTGTTGATCTTTGATTTCAAAGGCCAGGGGGGAGAATTTGCTTGGAAATCTCACAGTGCTCATAGTGATAAGGAAGTCATTGTTTATTGATGTTACCGACCCTTGATCTTTTTCGTTTGTGCTGTACCGTGGTCTGATCCTTGACTGGGAAACACACAGGAAATTCATTCCTGTTGTGTGTTAGTGGAACTTGGTGATTACTTCTTCCCAGGAATGAAAAACTGAGCATGAGATTCTACCCAGAGAATCCCGGATCAAATGCTGGCAAGAAAAACTACTGCATTTTCAAACAAGGTGTTAAGTATGCTTATCTGAAGGAAACAAATTATTTGGATTAATAGGGAGAAGAGCGTTGTTCTTTTATTTACCAGGTAGGAAAGAAATCTATCTTCGAGAACGGAGTTTGAAAAGTTTTCCAAGCTGCTTGAGTTTCTTTTTCATGCTGAATGAGTCAAAAATAGTGAAAGAAACTTACCTAATTCCTTCAGGTAGAAAGCAAGTGTACCTGGATTGCCTACATTCCCTTCAGTGTTACAGATTAGTACACAAAATAAGACTACCCATCCCTCAGGAGCCTCTGAGAAAAGCCAGGGCTGCTACATCATTTTGTAGTGAGCCTAATCCTGCACACTGTGAGGACCAGGATCCTAGAGGTTTTGGCACTAGTGTATGCCACTACAGCTAGGTTAAAAGCTTTTAAAACATTAGAAATTGTAGTATTTCTACATATTTATGGAAGTACACCTCTTGAGCACCTGTGGGAATCTAGAAACGGCAACACCAATAGAGTTGGGTACCAGCTAAATGGCAGGTTTTCAGATTACAGTTCTGAATGTAAACAATGACATTTTCTCCAGCTTCTGCTATTTGCTATCAAGGACAAGTTTGTGAATGAGTCATCCAAAAACATTACTGTTCAACACGATTTGACTTCTTCCTGGCATCATATGAAAGTCAGTTATCAGCTGTGTACATTAAGCCTATTCACGCACTGGTATCAAGAATGTCGGCCAGTTTATGGGTTGATATAGAATATACGCTTCAGCATGCTGTCACACCCCACACCGAAATTTGTGTGTCACGTCTTAATATGGGAAAGAAGCCCAAACCCACGGAGGCTGGTGTTTAATTGCTTCTCTCGACTAAGCTTCTTGATCCAATGTTTCAAAAATTATTTACAAACTTGGAAGCTTTACTTTCACTGAATGTCAAGTACTAAAATTTGAATTAAAAATCCTTTTTTTTTTCCTGAGCAGTAATAAACAATACAGTACACAGATCACTGATCAGTCATAGTTACAGAATAGTGAGCAATTAAATGGCATTTCGAACTGTATTTCATTGAGTGAAAAGGTTAGACTGCTTATGCCATTAAAAGCTGTCCAATCTGAGACTGGATCTACTAGATCCTTATTGGCGTTAACAGCAATTAACAGTACTTTGTAAAAAACACCTCCAACAAAACAAGGAGGCTTCCAGAGCATGGAAAATTAGCTTCATTTTCAAGTAAAGCTTTACTATATGCTCCATTTGTGTTTCAGTAACAGAAATATTATCAGACTCCATACAAAACTAGTAGGTACTCTTTTGATAAACACTGTTATGATAGCATATCGTAGAGAATCTGTTTCATAGTACAAATTATAGTGGGAAGCTGCCTTCTGAGATAACAGATTGAAATGTACAATATGTCACTTAGGACTGAGAAGAGGATATAGAAATAGAAGAGTTAATATTTCCCACAATAATGCCAAGTAGTTTGGATGATTGAATAGCAATGGGAATTGGGAAGCCTCAAGTTCCAGGAACCCCAAAATGACCAGAGGTTGACTAGCTGGGAAGACCTGGGGAAGTCCTGTAATCTCCTCTACTTCTGTTCTTTTGCAATTTGAGGATATTTATTTGCATGAAAATGAGGGGGTGAGGATTATTTATTGTTTATTTATTTATTGTTTGATGAGCACGTTTCATACATCAAGTGCCATAAATATTCTAGCTCCTCTTGCAACTATACAAAGACATGAAATGTCTGAAATATCATTAATATTATACCTTAATTTCCATATTAAAAAACTAGATAAAAGTATATGACTTGTATGTCACTATCATGTTTTCTATTATTGAGTGCTTATTCTGTTGACTGTTACCTTCTATAACAATGAGGAAACGAAGGTGGGGGGCTATCGTTCTAGTGCCAAAGCAGAAAGACTGAACAGATGATAATTCTAACAAGCATCTAAGAAATACTGCCTGAAAATAAAAACAGAGATAGTTCTGATCTCTAACTAACTAACTATTTTGAGAAAGGAATCTGTCTGGTAGCAGGGAGGGAGGGGTGTAATGGCTCCTTAAGCAACTGCTAAGAGCTCCCCCAGCTTCCAGTCTGCTGCTGGCAGCAAGGGAGGGGTTACAGTGGTGGCTCCTTTTTAAATGACTCTTAACCAGTCACCCTCCCCTCCAAATGTTTGGTAACCGAGGGGGGGAGCGGGGAAGGGCACTATCACGTAGCCTTTTTGTAAGAAACTGCTGGAAGTGTCCCAGCTCAGGCTGGACCCACCCCAGGCCAGGGCTGAGTCAATCGGCGCCTCTGTGAATAACGTATTTAAGGGGCGGGGCACAGAACAATGGGTTAGCGCGGCCCTAGGCAGGGCCTGGCTCGGGTAGGCTGGTCTGGCCGTCCAGCCGCCTGCTCGGCTTCTGCAAACCGACCTGCCGTAGCCCAAGACCCTGCCATGGCTTGCCCAGGAGTCCGTTTTCCTGGGGGCCAATGAAGACCTGCAGCGGAGAAGAGAAACGAGATTTTGAGAGAGACGGCCACGCAGGTACTGAGTCGGAACCATGGAAGAGAACGCTCTCAGCATTTCCCTTGCCATGTGGTGAGGAAAAGAAGCAGCCGTGGAGGACCCCACGCTGGAACTAGAAGCCCCACGCCGGAATCGGAGGAGTCGTCAGGGGACTGAAGCCCTGTTGGAAACTTCACATGGCTGCCAGGAGAGCCTGTGAGCAGCAGACTGACTGCACTCCCCCCACTCCCTGCCCCCTGTGCCGCTGGAGGGGTAGAAGGTACAGAACAAAGCCTTTGGGCTTTGGGAAGAATGGAGGGGTGGGGGAGAAGTGCCTTTTTGTAAGATGTGGTTTATCTCTTTTAATATCCTGCTTCCTGTTGTAAATAGTTCATAAATTCAGTTGTTTTCTTGTTCTTTGAGTCATGTGGGTTTCTTGCCCGTGACCCTAAGTGGTGAGTGAAACCCTCCCTGTCCCTGCCTCAGCCCACCAGGTGTTTAGCAAAAACTGTCCCCATGGTTTTATAAACCACAACAGTGAGCATCCATGGAATCAGTATTTTCAATTCTTAGGATAGGAAAGAGGAGAAAAAAAAATATGAGTACAAAAGATATTTAAAAAAAAAAAGACTTCAGGAAACTCAGAAATTACAAGTAAGATCTCCTGGGAAAAAACTTAATGAAGAACTTCTTTAAAGAAATTCTAGTTAAAATGTGACTGTAAATTATCTAGCACAGAAGAAAGATTAAAACTGTGAGATCAACTTTGTAAAATCACAAAGTCATTACTCCAGACACAAGAAGAATATGAACAGAAAGTGAGTACTACTCAAATCACCAAGGTGAGAAATGCAGCACGAAATAATCACAGAACTACCAGGAACACGGAAAGACACAGTGAGAAAAGTGAAGGCACAAAATGTGAAACAACTAGCAAGGAACATACAAGATAAACAACGAGAAAGATCAATAAGTAACATTAGTTGCAAGAGGAAGACAAAGGAAAAAGATGGTCCGCTGCTCAACAGGGAAAAAAGCTATCAAGTCATGGCACTAACAAAAACCTAGCCATTTAATGCATTTACTGCTTCAGTGTTCAGTAAAAAGTTTAGATTAAATCAGGCAGATAATATAATTAAAATAAACAATAAGCACTTAAGATAGAAAAAATGAAACAGGTCAGAGAATACAATAAGTTAGTTGGCTTTAAATCATCCAGACATGATGAAATTCAGGGAGTACAGAGAATTTGCTGAAGCAATTTCAGAAGCATTTAAAAAACTCATGGATGATGAATTGGATTCTGGAAGACAAAAAAAAAAGCAAACCAGTTACCTATCTATCCTTAAAAAAGGGAAAGCAAAAAGAGCTGGAAAACTATATATCAGTCAGACTACTTTCCATTTCTAGAAAAATACTGGAATATAGTAGCAAATAAAAAGACTGCAAGCCTCAGCAAAAGGGATGATGACTAAGAGCCAACAGAATTTTTCAAAAACAATTTCTGTAAGTGGGGTGGAAGGGTGTAGGTGTGTGGAGATGTGTAAAAGAGAGAGAGTAAAACAAGATTTTACTTGTTTAGGTGGCAAATAAAGCTTTAGTGAAGCTTCTCATACTAACATAATGTTCTCATAAGCTGACTAAAAATGGTCTAAATTAAGTTATTGTATATGCGAAACCAGAGTGAAAACTCGCCTCAGAACTAAGGCTGCAGCTCTGGTTGAGGGGTCTGCACCGTCTTCCCCTGCGATGGCTGATGCTTCCACGCAGACGGAGTTTCAGACGGCGGTGGCAGCCGTACAGACCTTGGTATGTAGGAGGTGCCTAAATTACTCTCCTGGAGTGGGCATGGGAGACAAACCAGCCTGCAATAGGTGTGCCCAGGTGGACCAGCTCCTAGAACAGGTGTCCAAGTTGCAGGAAGAAGTGGCAAGACTTAGGAGTATTAGGGAGAG
>WKFP01014064.1:422736-434687 GCA_011057875.1 Pterocles orientalis | reverse complement strand
CAGGCTGGATGAGGCTTTGGGCAAGCTGGTCTAGTTGAGGGTGTCCCTGCCAATGGCAGGGGGGTTGGAACTTGATGATCTTTAAGGTCCCTTCCAACCCTAATCATTCTATGATTCTATGATTCTATGATTCTATATTCGGAGAAATGTCAATGGTTCCCTGTTAAACAAGAATACACTGATTTGAGATTCTAGGGATCTAGTGTTGGCCTAATCAATGTTTTCCTTAATGAGCGGTATAATAAAATGAAAGTTTTAAGAAATGTGAAATCATGAAATCTGAAGGTGTTGCCAAGCTGGAAATATCTCTAAGCCTTCTTGCTGACAGAACTAAAATTCAAAATGACCACTGCATATTGGGTACATGTTCTGTAAAACCAGGGTAAGTTTCCCCAAAGAGAACTGAAAAATTCTGCACTTGGGCAGAAGTAACCAGTGGCACAAATCCAGACCTAAAATAACTGCCTACAGGAAAGAAAACATTTGGGGGCTTTAGTGGATATCAAACTGAACATGAGTCTTCCATACCATTGTGGGAAAGGAAAATACTATGCTACTGGTGTATGAAAAAGAGAGCACAGCCTATAAAATACATAAATAACCTTTCTGCTGTAGATACCTTTCCCTGGAATATTGTATTTGATTTTCATACCAGAATTCCAAAAGTATGTGGATTGTCTAGAAGGAATACAGGGCACAACAAAAAAAAAACCGTCAGAGATAATTTAAACATGACTTGTAATGAAAAATAAAAGTAATATAAGCTGAATCCAGCCTAAAACTGAGGAAAGACATGATAAAAGGCAACTGCAGAGAGGAACAGAATAAACTATTTTTCATGTCCATTGTGGGCAGTACAAGTAATAATAAGCTTTAACTGTGGAAACTGAGATTAATTTAGACATAAAGAAAAGCTTAGCAGAAGTGACAGCGATGGTCTGGAACAGTCTGCCTTACGAGGGTGCAGATTATCCATCAGTGAGATTCGAAAAAAAAACCTAGAAAAAAGCTGTTTAGTTTGGTCTATTGTTTTCTCTAACCTATAAAATTTTGAGAGATTCTGTCTTAAAAATATAATGCTGCCTTTGTTTCCCAGACTTTATAGTTTTGGGACTTTTTGGACTGGTTGGGGTGCTCAGCATCCTCATGACAAACCAGGACAGAAGTCTAGTGATCCACAAGATCATGTAGAGATGGAAAGGAAATGCTAGGAGGAAACACTGCCTGTTGGTCACAAAGTCAAGGGAGATGAGAAGCTGAGGTTGACAAGTGGTCTAGCAAATGGCCCAGCAGAAACAAGGGTCTACCTGAGTTCAGCAGTCTGATAGCTAGGAAACCTGAACAAGGAACTGTTCAGCATGGATCACCTGAAAGACAGGTCAGTAATAAAAAGAGACCAAATTAGTCACAAGATCCAAAAGCCAAGAGACTGCAGTAGGCTTGTAGGAAACGAGACCAGAACAGGTTAACTGAAGGACACTTGCTGGGGTTTATGTCGAAAGTTTTTCAATCAATATGTGCCACTGGAATGTGTAAACTGCCATGGGATCAGCCTCTTCCAGTGCAACTGCTCCCCATACCAATATACTGAAAAGCAGTTTTCTGTAAAGGAATAAGATCTTAACAAGGTGCAAGGGACCTTTGATGTGTTACAAATTAAAAAAGAAAAAAAAAAAGAAAAAAAAAAAGGATGCAACACTTCTCTGTCTGAATGATACCAGTTGTTAAAAGACTCGTGTTTCTTGTTGAAAGACTTGTGTTAGGTGGCAATTAAGTTTTTATTATTTTCAAGTACAAGAGTCTCAGTTAAGTCAATACGAGTAACATTTGAGTAAAGAAATGAGAAAGAATTTTTGACTGTTGATGTCTGATGCTCCTCTCAATCATGTCACCTATCATGTGAAGATAATTATGGGGCTACCCACACATTTTGCTCTGTCTCCCTAATGGTTCTGTGTTTGTTACCTGCCTCAAAATTTCATCTGGAAGAACCAAATCTAGGGATGACTTTTCCCACTGGCTGCAGCAAAGGGGAAGTACAGTAGCTGTCAGCAGCACATGGGGGCACAGACATGGATGCTGGCAGCACAAGGGTCAGGAGGAGCTGAGCAGCCCTGATGATGGTCCTGTGATGAGCAATTGGGATCTGAAGAGGGAACACAAACACACACAGCTCCTCCTCGAGCTGGCATAAAACTACTGTGCATGCTTTCACCTCCCTTCAACATTCCTCTTTTTTCTTTTCTTTTTTTTTTAATATGCAATATGGTAGTTTTACTTCATACAGAACTCTGAATTTCACTCGGAGGGATGCCTCAATTTCAAAAGCTTCTGTGCTGAACTTTCTTGAGTAATATTTCCCCCCCCCCTAGTATTTTCAGTGTAAACATCAAGGTATGGGTTAGCTGTATAGCCTCTCTTTATGGAGAGAAATATACCAAAATATACTCCTGTACGACTCCTCATACTCTAAAATGTATAACTAACATGGAATTAGAGCAGTCATGACCTGCAGACGTCCCTTTCTCCCCCAACTACAAAAATTATTACCCCAGCTGTAGAAACCTAGACTGAAAACATTATAATTAGATGAACTGAACCCCAGCTCTTTGCACTATAAAACCACTTTTAAAAATGGTATTCAGAACCATTCACGTACATTAGTAGTTAAGCTATGTGCCTACAAAATAGATGAATTCATGCTAGAATTAAATAGGTATATTTTTGTGTTTGTCATAAAAATTAAATATCACAAAGATTCTTGCGGTCTCGGTACATGATCAAGGATAACTTTCTTTCCTTAAGTTAAATGTATTAACATGTTCCTATTTTTTTTGTGAACTTAGCCTATTATTTATAATTGCACACCCACACGTGGCTCCTAAGTCTTGATTAAATATGTTTGTGCAATCTTGCACAAACAAGTGACTCTCTTCAGACTCGGACACCTACAATTAATATTGCAAAAGCTGGTTTGCAAAACTTCATTACTACTCTTTGTCACTGTAATACATTTTCATTTTCAATCACACGGTCAATCAATGAATCCCTGCGAGACCCGAAGAGTATAACACAACATCTGCATCTTGCCAAGAAAAGCCAGCGATGGTAACTAGATCGTGCTTTAGAAACCGTTCTGTTTCGCATTCCAACAGCAGCTGCCAGTACTCCCTCGTGCATTTGTTATTACAGTACTGGATTGAATTTCTCTCATTAACTAATAACATTATGTCGTTTGTTTTATTACTGACATTTGGAAGTACTGCTCTGCTGTGCTTTGCAGAACCAGTCGTGTATGCAAACAGTTAATCAACGGGTGGCAACCACTTTGCAACGCTAGATTTCTACACTTCTACACCTGCTTCTCGCTCTTGTTAGAAAATGCCAATGCAATTATCAGAATTGTTTATGAAAGCCCATCACAATATCTAGTTAAATCACTTTACTAGACATATTCTTTTTATTATTTATTCTGTACTTTTAAAACCCAAGGTAATATAACATCTCTCATCTGAAATTACTGCTCTGCTTCAGGCTTTTTAAAGGAAACATCTGGAATTCACAAAATTGTATTTCTAGAACTTCTTTAAAACGGGCAAATCATAAAGCATAGGTGGTGTTTTCAGATTTCCAATGTAATATTTGGATTTTTTTTCACATTGAAAGATCCTTTGAATATGCACTCTCCTTTCCTCATTTCTCTGTGTCACGCAGTCATGTTCTTGATGCCAAGACATAACAAATATAATATTAAGAACATCATTATTTTTTAAATGTCTCAAATACTTCAATTTGCTTCAGAATTAATTTTTAAAGCACGACAAAATTAGCTTTCAAATAACTCAATTACTGAAAAAGCAGTATCTGTTTTCACCTCAAACTTTTTCAGATCCATATGTAATTCCATTAGTTGACATAAAGCCAGATACTCACAGAACCATTTACAATTACCAAAGATGCCAATAACAAAGTATTCACACTACTTTAGCTACGTCAAAATACTCCTTAGGTCTTCTAAGATAGGGAGTGGGATGATTACTGCTATGATTAAGATTAAACTACTATTAATTGAAAAAAAAAAAAAAAAAAAAAAAAGAAATGAAAAAAAAAGTGAAGAAATATAAATATTATGATTTAATCTACTGGCATGTCCTTGAACAATATTACGACATAATCGGAAGTATGTCTTCAGTATATGAGTTGTTTACTGGACGTTCTTTTACCCTTGAATTGTTGTATCACAGCTATTTTATTAGTGTCGTGCTTATTCATTTTCTTGCGTGACTGGTTGAAGAACCAGGAGCAGCCTGACAAACAGCAACTATCAGGAAATACACATTCACTTCCTTCTTTGCTAGGTGCAGCAAACGAAAGGCATTTATCAGGTGAAAAGTAATTTAGAATCTGGGCATATATGACTATTTTGAAGAAATCTTTTATTAATCTTTTGAATGATGAGAAACTTCTCTGGTTCTTGAAGATGTGTTCAAAAGGAAGGAAAGGATTTTTTTCTAACATATGGGAAAGGAAAATAAATGATCAATCTAATTGAGAAAGTAAACGCTGAGGTGTCTGACCTGACTTAGAAAATATAACAAATTAAGAGTTCTACTTCATTCGATATAATATTGTCATTTTACTCCTTTTCCTACACCTCAAATAACAGCTTTGTAAGTGTAACTTCTACAAGATCGTGGAAACACAGCTTATACCACTTCATAAATGTACTAAAACACCACCAATACGATAAGCACATGATCTTCTATAAAACACACATAAGAAAATTTGTGCATCTTAGTTTTTGTGTTCATATGTTTTGAGCAGTGGTTTCAGTTTGAAAACAGGCTGTTCTAGGGGAAAAAAAAGGTAAGAGGTACAGACTAAAAAACATATTCAAGGATGTCACAGAACTGAAATTAATTTTTTCAGTAACGTCTTTGTACATATGCTGCTTATGCCAACTCTTTTCATTTACATGTTATAAATACTGTCCTTGTGTGAAAGGCTTCACCATGCACAATGTATTTTACTTACTGAGACAATCTACCAGCTTGCAGTGCTTTTGCTCTTGAATTTCTTGTCCCAGGGCAGAGGGGTCCAGATGGTGTTCCTCTCCTCGGCTTTCTAGATTATTTTTAATTTAAATCTTTCTGGATTTCTCTCCTCTGTCTCAACTCATCATTCTTTCTTTTCAATAAACAGCGGTTGGTTTGGGTTTTTTTGGTACTTACTATCATGAACCAGTGCTTAATTCACAAGACCACTGCCTCACACAGAAGAGATGGATAAGCAATATGTGTCCCCTCCTTCTGCAGCAGGTAGCCTGATGTTTGTGGGCTCAGGTTTGAAAGACTGAGAAGACTGGTATAAAATTCAGTTGGTTCATCTGGCATCTCTTCGGTAGCTGTATTATTCTACATCATTTACATTCCATATTATTATTGCATATAAACACTTCAGGTCTCTACTCAGCATGTGTTTGGTTATCTTTAAAATAGAAAAGAAATAAATATTTTTAAGTGGCCAGCAACTGTAGGAACATCACAAAAAATCCGTGACCTTTCTGACCCCATTTCACCTCTTTATCTCATCTTTTCAACAAATTCAAAGTATACCACTCATGGTGTGATTAATCTAAGCAAAGATAGACATCTGCAGCATAGATGTATATTCCAGGTACCAATTCCAGGGTTTTTTTACAGTCGCATCCAACGCAGTTCCAGTGGAATAAGTCTGGAACATGCCTCATTTTTTCCATTGACTGTAAAAGGAGTGGAGATTACTCCTATTATTAACAGGAAGGGTAAAACGGAGAAATTCTAGATTAAGCTCTTGAACATAATTTTTCCTATTGCTTACTGTAAAGCAAACTTTCTTTCCAAGACTGGGACACCTGCACTTTAGTGCCTCCACATGTTGGAAGCCCTGTAAAACACTAAGTGATGAAATGTGCTACTGTACACAAAATAAGGTCTACAAACCTTGTCTGAATTTTCTTTAATTCCAATGTATCCCATCTTCCAGGGTTTGTTATGTGCAGAATAAAATTACTTTAAAGGAAATACAAGTTGAGTAAGATAAAATGACATAAAGCAATACGCCGATACATTTAAATCTGTACAAAATGAAGCCAAAAAGCAGTTTATGACAATAAAATAAATTAATTCATTCCAAATGTTATGCTACAGTAGGTTGTATGATTCCTCCAGATGTTTCTCTTTACACAAATTTTATTATACCACAAAGAGCAATTTGTTTTAATGAGAATATTTTTTGAGGATAATATTTGTTCTGGAAAGCAGTGCTTCTCTAGCTTCACATTCTAATGAGAACAATTTCCTTTGATTCTTTGGTGTTACCATTCTTTTGGCGACTCAGTCAAAACACCAATTAGCTGCACACACGCTGCAAGAGTGAGAAAGCAGGAAAATGCTGATTAGGGTCCCAATCCTGAAAACTCTTGAGCAATATCATTAACTTAGTGGAGTCCTTTGCATGAGCTGATTGCATGATTAGGAGCTTAAAAGATGCAAAATTACAGAATCACAGAATTATCAAGGTTGGAAAAGACCTAGAAGATCATCTAGTCCAACCATTACCAATACTTCCCAGCTAAATCATATTTCTCAACACAACGTCCAAAGGTATACTTCCAAGCACAGAATCAGATTCTTTGCTTCTGCATGTGAATACACTTCTCAAGTCCACTTGGTAGCTATCTTTTTATGAAAAAGTTGTTGAGCTGTGCATTATCTTTAGTTGTTTGTTCTTGAAGGGTACAATACTGCTGCAGCCCTTTTTCTTTAACGTATATTCACTGTGCATTTGTCTCTCAGGTGTTAAATATTACTCAGCTAGTGCTTCAGATTTAGAATCTGAACTCACTCTGACATAGAGCTGGGACAAAATTCAAATATATACACACAAGTGCTCCCTTATGTCTACCTATATCTCTCTGCATTTATTTGGACTCTCAAGCTGCTACCAAAAAGGCTACCGCAACCTAAATTATATGCTGAAAATAAAAAATTTAAAATACGTTATTTGACGTATTTTCATTCTGCTTTAGCTTGCATGGGTTTTTATATCTTCTAGTCACTTTGGCCAACATAGACTTTCTCATTAAAAAAAAAAATTAGGGTTAGATCTAGAAAGACTCGTATCTTTAAGCAAGCAAAAGAGAGCCTAGTCTTATTTCAGTACACAAATGAGTCCCTTCAATTTCGGTGTGTTTTATGAAGTGTCTATCAGAAACTGGGATCCCATGGAATTTATACAGCATATGTATCACGCACAAATTCAGAACTGTCCACTTCTTGAATCACCAGGGCAAATAAAATTGGTTTGCCGTCTCCAGGGTAATCTCTGCAGGTAAAGCTCAGCTATCAAATTATATATTGAAAATATAAAATTGTCTTTCAGTGAGTAATATAACTCATCATGTCAATTTTCACAACTTGATTTCTAAAGATTTGTCTTCTGATGTTGACTGTAATATTATAGCAAAATGATACAGTGTCCTCTTGCCCCATATCTGAATTGCAAAAAAAAATCTTGTAGAGAACAGATTTTAGCAAACCAACATACAAACACAAGTGATAAAGGAGAGATTCTCCAGTATTTTTCATTTTAAATTCAATTGTCTAAATGTCTATTTGGATTTTTAAATTAGTGTGAATGCATATCATAAGGTAACAACCCGAAACCCATGAGTAGAATTCAGAAGGAACTACAGACGCAGCAAAATGATAGTAATCAAGAAAGGTAACAAGAACCTTAACTAGAAAATTAGCAGTGTATTCTTGTAAAATTTGTCACTGTAAGCATTTCTGGAAAATTCAGACAGATACTTGAATTTCCTGGATATTTACAATTTCAAGAAATATTCCTCAATATTAATGAAATCTGCAAAGAGATGTTCTTCAGTATTATTTGCTAGAAAAGTGGCGTCCATTCAATTAAAATTTTTCAAAATTAATGAAAATATTAGAGACAGAAATGTAGGGAAAAAGTTTTTAAAGCACCAAACCATATGAAGTTAACACTGAAGAAGAGTCACAATTTTTATGCCATTTGCAATAAAACTGTTCTCACTCTTGTCTGCATTTGAGATTTTCTTTTGTTTGGGTTTGGGGTTTTTTTCTCTTTTTCCTTCCGAAATAACCTCTCTCCGTCCCATTGCAGTGTTTATAACCTAGCATACTCTAAACCAAAATATTATTTAATATATAAAAGTTGATTTAAAATAAATCCATTTGTTTTACTCCTCCTTACTAGATAAATGGGTTATTTATTACCTCTTATTATTAGTCTGACTGTCCTATTCCAACTGCACAGACTGAGAAGTATTTTGAGGGGAAAAAACCCCATAAATACACATACATACACATGCAGAGGGAAAAAGACAAATACTGCAAATACACGGTGCTAACCTATACGTAGATAGGTTATAAGTATATATATATACATGAATGTAAAACTAGTATCAAAAAGAACTGCTTTGTGAACATAGTGTGAGAGATGCCTTCTGGTTATTTCATTACAGACTGCTTAGGGCTCTGAAGACAATTACCAACAGCATGAACGGACATCTGAGAGGGAAAAGAAGACCACATACACTACATCCATCCTCCCTTCATTCTTTCCTTTTTTAATCACTGACTCTGAGAATGCGATTGCACTACTTAAAATATCTTTCTACTTAGTGCACATGGGTTTTTTTCTAAACTAGGTGCCTTCTACTCTTTAATTTACTATTTGTTTCTAAGGATAAGGACTTAATTTAGACTGACAGAACAGGATTTATGAGGATCATTTCCCTCCTGCCCTCTTCTCTTTTTGAAGATCAATGCCATCTTAGCTTTCTGTCTTAATCCTTCAGTGCTTTCACAGGTTTGGTTTTTTTTATTTTTTAGAATAAATTACAGTAGTAGTAAACTGTGTTTACATTCACATTTATACAAATTGCAAATTTCTTTTTGTCTGTCTTGGTTTAAGTCCAACTGCTATTCAACCCTCTTATTTGCGAAGGGCCAGACCATAAAGAGTTCACCCGAACAACCAAACCCAGGTATGGAACCGTCGGCCGCGGCGGCGGCAGCGATCCCTCACCAGCTGTCACTCCTGCCGGCACAGCGTGCAGATCAGCGCAGCTGGAACAGCGCACGCGGGCAGTTAAACTGCATGACCACGATTTGAGTACAGAAAGTAAGCCAAGGCCAGATTGCGAATCTCGGGCTCCTGATTCAGTACCTGCTTTTCACCCGGGATTGTACAACTGTGTCTCGCCTGAGACTTGGGGTAGGTCCCAGTGTCCAGCCTGCTTCTGTTTGCTCATGACTTTCTTTCTTTTTTTTTTTCTCCGCAATCGATTTTTTTTTTAAATCACTTAGGCACTTGCCTACTTAAGAGTTATTAATCATTAATTTAATCTACCTTCTTATTTATTAATGAGCACACTTTCTCTCAACTCCTTCATCTACCCCTGATATTCTTGTAAAAATTTTATTGACTCTCAACTGCTCTGCTCTCGTGTTTTGCTATCCTGACCTTTTCCCTGAGCTCTGTGTGCATTCAAAGGTATCCCAAGAACTGACTGAAGTAAGCAAATGTCATTTGCTTTCTTTTTGCACAGTCTCATGATTATACATTATATAAAGGGTGAAAGACTGCATCTGCAGTCACTGCTGTATTGTTCTGCACATTCAGCAGCTGCCCCAACTTGCTGGTCGCCCAGCAAGGTAACTGCTGAAAGCAGCAAACGGATGGCTGAAAGGCCTGAGTGCAACAGGATAATTTTGAGACTGTGGAATTATAAAACCAGTAAGATGGGCTGAGAAATGTGACCCTTAATCAACAAACTTGCAGTTTTGTTGTTCAGTTTTTATCAACTTTCAGTTCCCACAGTTTCTTTTCTGATCCATGCTTCAGGCAAGCTATAAGCAAATGAGCAGCACCTTTAAACAAATAAAATGTGAAATCATGAGGATTTTAAAAAACCTACAGGTATAATAAAGTATACAAGTGATGAAAAGCAACATGAAATTAGTGCAGATTAAATGCATGCTATTTCCAGGAATTAAAATGTACTTTGCACAGCAGTCGTTCTTTGAAGTGTACTTTTACACCTGGAATATTTAGGGCACATCACTTCATGCAAGATGAGATATTTTTTTTCTTCCATTTCTAAGAGATATTTGCAGAAGCTTGCAAGACAAGAAAATCACTATTTTCTTTTCGGGAAAAAAAAAACTTGCAGCATTGAACTGTAAGTGCAGGAAAGAGAAGCTGGCCACCACTGTGCCCAGATAATTGCACCCGATACAAAGAAATTACATAATCTGCCATGTAAATCTTGAGCAGAGAATGGCAAAAAAAGAACGTGAGATTTCATGTGCAGAAACAGACACGTAAAAGTCTTACAGCTTCAAAAATAGCAGTTCTACTAAAATGTAATCCTACCAGAAATATCAATTCTAATTTCTATAAACATGATTATCATAACATCATTGGAGGAAACATAAGCCGCTTTCTAATTGATAGACAGAGCCTGTATAATTTAAAAGGGAAGGGAAAGACTTTCCAGTGCTGCACAAAATCTTGGCCCTAAATTTAGACTAGAAAGTTTACTTCAGTGAATCCAGCATTTTGTTGTTAATTTCTTCTAAGAACTGACACTTTAAAAAAAAATAGCAAAAAGTAACATCTATCCTAAATCCACATCAATATGTCAGGACCAGTTGATGCCATCACGTCGTCCCAACGATCCCACAGCACGCACAGGTGTACCGCAAGATTCAGATTTATTTCAAAAGGAAAAAAAAACCATATTTTTGGGGCAGTATTTTCATTCTACCTATAGTTACAACTACAAAAACAACCATGAAAAGAGATGGGTAACTTTTGTCTTTGATCACAGAATTATGTGTCATGCAGGAATCGGCAAAATCATACTGAGTTCAGACGAATGTTATCATCAGTGCTAACTCTGGCCTGTGTTTGAGGTAAGTGGGTACACACCCTGCTGAGATTCATCACCTTTGCCAACGCAGTAGCCTTAAAAGGAAACAAGTACTGCCAATAAAGAACAGGTTAGCTGATTTGGGATTTTTTTTTCTGCTGCATTTAAATAATTTCCTTAACTCTAGGGGTGACTTTATTTATCATTACAACAAAACATTCATTTAAAACATTTTAGAGATTTGATTTCTCTGCCTAGTGTCTACAGCCCCGAACTACCTGACCCTTTGTTCTTTTTAAAATCTAGCTTTGTGCTGTATTTTGTATTTTTAGTACCGTTACTATATACTTGGATTCTATTGGGAATTTAACCTGTGAAATCTCTGTAATAGATAAGAACTACCTAAATACACACTGTTACTCACTGATACTTCTTGGTGTACAGAATTACTGTGCTAGCTCTGTTCTATCAGAACAGACTCACACACAGAATCACAGAATTATAAGGTCGGAAAAGACCTAGAAGATCATCCAGTCCAACCATATCCAATGACTCAGCTCCAGAGTCAGTAACGCCCGGAGCTGCAGTGCCTTTGCAGAGGCATGAAGAGATGGGAGGACTCACTGCACCCTGTGTCCTCTTGGGTGGGGCTTCAAAGTCATTATTTTGTCTTTTATTGTCCAAGTAAGGATGTATTTTTGACGGCAATACTGTCTCATCTCTGTTATGACATCTATCTTTTATTTCATGTACTTCGTTTAAAATTTTCTTGAAAGGCACGTGGGTCGAGGCAATCCCAAGCACAAATACAGGCTGGGCAGAGAATGGATAGAGAGCAGCTCTGAGGAGAAGGACTTGGGGGTACTGGTGGATGAGAAGCTCAACATGAGCTGGCAGTGTGCGCTTGCTGCGCAGAAAGCCAACCGTGTCCTGGGCTGCATCAAGAGAAGCATTAGCAGCAGGTCAAGGGAGGTGATTCTCCCCCTCTACT
>WKFP01014064.1:394055-404315 GCA_011057875.1 Pterocles orientalis | reverse complement strand
AATTTTGTCAATATCACTTTGCAAAGTAGCATATTAAATGGACACTTTCCCTCCCTGTCTATCAACAATCTACAAAATATATCAATAAGATCCTTAACAGGAGCCCACCACTTAAGAAGTTTTGTCTACTGTGACTAGAAAGATTGATACAACAGGCATAACTACAGCACTTGCAAACAAAACCTGGCATGCCAGGTATTTACATGCCAACCTCTGACTTTATTTTATTCTAGCTGGACTTGATTCTGTCTTGAGGAGCAGAAAATGCATCTCTAATAAAACATCCCAAGAGGATACGTTCAGTTCTCTAAAGCACCAAGTGACAACAGAAGCTGGTTTAGGAGTGAATTCCACATGAGACTGAGAGGTATGATACAGACAGTGGTCAGACAGGTACTATAGGGGCCTCTAAAATGGCACTGTTTCTATTCTTACTATCGAACCATAGAATGGTTTGGGTTGGAAAGGACCTTAAAGATCAACGAGTTCCAACCCCCCTGCCATGGGCAGGGACACCCTCCACTAGACCAGGTTGCTCAAAGCCTCATCCAGCCTGGCCCTGAACACCTCCAGGGATGGGGCATCCACAACCTCCCTGGGCAACCTGTTCCAGTGAAAAATTTCTTCCTAATGTTTAGTCTAAATTTACCCTCTTTTAGCTTATACCCATTACCCCTTGTTCTCTCACTCCACTCCCTGATGCAGAGTGCCTCCCCATCTCTCCTGTAGCCCCCTTCAGGTACTGGAAGGCTGCTATTAAGTCTCCTCGGAGCCTTCTCTTCTCCAGGCTGAACAACCCCAACTCTCTCAGCCTGTCCTCATAGGGGAGGTGCTCCAGCCCTCTGACCAATTTCACGGCTCTCCTCTGGACTATCTCCAACAGGTCCAGGTCTTATGCAATATCTGCTGCATCTCCTGTATCTGAGTACCTTTTTGTATACGGTGGATAAATGAAACTGTGTGGTGCTCTACTCTGTGGCAACCACATCATCTTTCAACCACAGCAGATCAAACTTACTAGCTACAGTTACTCATAATGCTGTTCTGCCACCTCCTGCGCTGTCTGATGATTTCCTCCAACTTTCTCTTTTTTCCTGTGAGTATTGTGGTGGGTTGACCCTGGCTGGACGCCAGGTGCCCATCAAAGCTGCTCTATCACTCCCCTCCTCAGCTGAACAGGGGGAGAAAAATACAGTGAAAGGCTCACGGGTCGAGATAAGGATGGGGAGAATCGACTTGAGGAAATTAATTTAATTTATTGCCAATCAAATCAGAGCAGGGTAATGAGAACAAAACCTAATCTTAAAACACCTTCCCCCCACCCCTGCATTCTTCCCAAGCTCAACTTCACCCACAACTTCTCTACCTCCTACCCCCTCAGTGGTGCAGGCAGCCAGGAATGGGGGTTGTGGCCAGTTCATTACGTGTTGTCTCTGCCGCTCCTTCCTCCTCATGGGGAGGACTCCTTACGCTCTTTCCCTGCTCCAGCAGGCTGCAGGTGTTTATCTGCTCCCCCGTTACCCTCCGTGGCTGCAGGGGCACAGCTGCCTCACCATGGGCTGCACCGAGAGCTGCAGGGGAACCTCTGCTCCGGTGCCTAGAGCACCTCCTCCCTGTCTTCTTCACTGACCTTGGTGTCTGCAGAGTTGTGTCTTTCACACATTCTCACTCCTTTCTTTGCTGTGGTGCCACAGGTTTGGTTTTTTTTCCCTTCTTAACTATGTCATCCCAGAGGTGCTACCACCATCGCTGATGGGCTCAGCCTTGGCCAGCGGCGGGTCCATCTTGGAGCCGGATGGCATTGGCTCTATCAGACATGGGGGAAGCTTCCAGCAGCTTCTTATGAAAGCCACTCCTGTAGCCCCCCGCTACCAAAACCTTGCCACACAAACCCAAGGAACAGCGGTCTCCTAGCTTAAAGCGAGGAAAGTGATATCCCTTGAACCCTTGTGCTATGGCAGCAACTTGCAGAGTGCTGTTGTCTTGTTTTTCCTCATTCTGACACCTCCAGATCTTGATGCCTTAGTGTGGTGTGCTACATTTTATCACTAGACATAATTTTAGTTGAACAGAGCTGGATTTTTACGTTTTCAAGGAAGAGGAACCTTCATTCTGGGCATTTGAATTAGTTCTGTCTTAAGCAAAAAAATGTTCAAGCTATGTCCATCCTTGATGGAAATCAGCTGGACAGGATGAGTTTCATCTCACTTAGTTTAATACAATTATTTAATAAAGTTTTTTTAAATCTAAATTGGTCATACAGATTCCCCTTATAGTAAATCAAGGGAAAGAGATACCTCCAGAAGAGAAATTCCATTCCAAGAGAAATATTTAAATAGATTAAATGATTTGATCATTGGAAAGTTCTGATGATTCCATAGGTCCAAAAAGTGCCTTTTTCAAAAATACAGAAACTGTGAGAGATAGTAAAATTCATCTGATATACATATCTACATCTGAACTAACTATACTCACGTACACTTTAGAATCAGTATGGAGAACGTGGCATTTGAAAGTGCAATTAACCTCCTCCTGATGGACAAGGCAAAACACATTGCTGTGTAAGTGCCTCTTCTTCTCCAGCAACTATAAATGCAGTCTGGATACCTAGCTCAGATACGGACCTCCAAATCACTGATACCTACACGTGGACAAAACTGAATTCCACCTAAAGTACAAAATAACTCATATTTGTTGTGAGAGACTGACCTCCCTGTGAGAGCAACACCGAACTGGTTTACATTTATCAGTTAAGGAAAAGTAATGACAACCTTCAAGAAAACTGACAAAAAACGGAAAATTCCATTATTGAAATAAGAAACAAAACCGTATTGCGATAAAGTCTTTTAATTCTAGATAGATGCTGACTACCAACTATTACATTTTTATTACATGAACAGATTGTTCATCCAAGGCTATTACAAATTACCACAGAAAGAAATTATTTGTATCTTTAACAAATATTATTCAGAAGAATTTCTGAAAGACTGAAAAAAACCACATATATTGTGATAATAATTAGAAAAAAAGAAAAAATAAAGAAGAAATAAGAGAAAAGAGAAAAAAGATAATGACCTCATTCATATAGCTTGCAGTACCCTGATACTGATTGCAGGCAAAATGATGTAGTATTTCCAGAAAAACAAAATCTGAATGTTTTTAAAAGGTGCGAAATAAAAGCACAATTAACTCCAAGATGCATACTAGGCTACATTATATCAGAAATAAGGTACACAGCCTTCGGTATTGAGAATAGGAATCACTGAAGTAACTTGCCTAAAGAATACCACGAATCCATTCTCATTTGAAGCTTTTCATTCAAGAAAGGAAATCTCTTTACAAAATATGCTATAGATCAAAAAGAAAAAGTTATAAGTGTCAATGCAAAAATTACTAGATGAAATTTGATGCCAAGTGTATTGCAGCTATTAACACTAGATTACCACTGGCTTTTAAAGGCTCCCTGTATAAATCCTTTAGTAGATCCTTTATAATATCAAAATGCTTTCAAAATGTTTTATGTATATCTGAATGCCTGTTCTTCAGTGGAATTGTATCTCATTGCTTTTCACAAAATAGATAGATGTCTGGTTTTATTTCTTTTTTTTCCTGCTTCTTGTTTTGTGGTATAATTTGAGATAAGGTTGCCACAAGAATTTAGAAGTTCTCAGAAGTGATATGACTGAGGCTCTAACATTTTCCTGGTTTCGGCTGGGACAGAATTAATTTTCTCCACAGTAGCTGTGAAGAGGCTGTATTTCGGATTTGTGCTGAGAAGGCGGCTGATAACATACTGGTGTTTATAGTTGCTGACAGGACAGTCAAGGACTTTTCAGCTTCTCTGCTGTGCCAGTGCCTGCAGGTACAGGAGAAGCTGGGAAGGAGCAGAGCAACTGCTAGCCTAGGACGTGACGTTAGGTTTAGGATTGAGACTCAGACTGGCCAATGACAGATTCCATGTCATGCACGTCATGCCAGTATATAGATGAGGATTTGTCTGGAAGTTCACTCTCTCTCTCTCTGGTTTGCCCCTCTCCCAGGGTCACCTCGCTCTCTCAGTTGGCTCTCAGTCCCTCAGACACTTGGGCTCTTATCTATGTTCCGGAATTGCGGTTTCAGGACTCTTCCTGCTCTGAGATCATTAGCCGGGAACAGACTGAGCCTCGGTCATTGGGTGGCGAGCAGCTGCACTGGGTACCACTCATTTGTATATTTGTGTACATCACTATTATCATTATTATTATTATCACTGTTATTTTCAGTATTATTATAGTTATGAAATTACTCTTACCTCAGCCCATGAGTCTCTTCTCTTTACCCCTTGAACTCCCTCCTCCATCCCTCAGAGAGGTGGGGGGCAGGCTGAGGGAGCTGTTGTGGTGTTTTGCTACTACGCAGGGCCAAAACCACAACAAACATGAACTTAAAGTACCTTTCTTGCAGGTAAGGAGAGAAATGATTCATTGTAAGATAATAGGAAAGGAAAAAAGACCCCGCAACTCTTCCTGTGTAAGGTCAATGACAACTGCAGCAACACCTGACAAACTTGTGAAATGTTGTCTCTTAGAAATTGCACTTAATCTTGGTAACCTATGAGAGATTTTTTATGCACATGTAAGAATAACCATGTTATGATGAAGTATATATAACTAGGTAACCTAAATCATCAGTTCCAGAAATTTAATTTATAATACAAGGAATAACATTTATCCTATCTCAGCTATGTACAGGTTCTAATCACAAAGCCTACAAATAAATTGGGAGTTCAAGGCTGAGAGGTAAAATAATATAGATAATATAGAGATATATATATATATATATATATATATAGTGAGATATAATTCAGGTACTTGACATCCTCTCCTGCAAAGCTGCATGTGTTCTCTGCAGTGTTTAAAAGTGACAGAAATCTCTGCTTCAACCATTGTCAAAGATGTACAGAAACAAGACGATCAATCGGGTAGAGATTACTCTGTGCAGATGACAGTAACACATTGTCTCAATATCTCAAGTATAAGGAAAACAAGTAAGACATCTTAAGTGATCACTCTTTCTGCATGTAGTATTGACAGGCAGTCAAGGACTGAGGTCACAATACCTGATTAAACTAATTTTATTCATACTTTTTTCCTTGTAATCTCATCCCCAGTTAAAGAAGCAAATTTATTTTCTTTATGCTTTTTTATCACTGACAATTTTTTTCTTTTCTTTATCAGCAAGGTTGGCTTTTTTAACAGTGTAAACATATCTCGTTAAAATAACCTTAATGCAAATATCCTTTTTTATCAATTGAGACAATTCAGATCAATTTTTGGTGTAAATATTGTTTCACGAACTTCACCCTATTTGGTTACACTTTCTTCTAGTTGGTTAGAATGTATTTTCTGAGTACTATGCTTCAATATTAATTGTAAATTATACAGAAATATTAAAACAAGTGAGTTCTGATAAAACATTCAGATGCTACAGTTATGCAATATATATATATGCCACAAGTATTTTATAAAGAAGCTAATAAACAGAAAAGCCACATCATCTAAGTCTTACAGGCTATAAAAGTACATAATTATTTTCAAGAATGCCTAAAGTACATATTCTTGCTATTATACACCTGGAGAAGCAATTAACATTCCCTCACGTGAGTGCAAATACTTTTAAGACTTAATTACTTTTTGTAATTTTCTTAATTACTTTTATTAGAAATGAATGATAGGAGGATTCCACTGAAGTTGCTGAAACTCTGAGCTATACCTTATCACACACTATTTCACAAATCTTTTCTGAACAACAAGACACTCACCTTTGGACTGAGGATTGTTTTAAAAGCCTTTATGAAACACAAAGCCTATGACCACTGTGCTTCAGCAGTGATTCCTTCAAAAAATAATGAACAGCTTTGCAAGCAGTTTGATATTAAATGGCTTTGTGAACCCTTCACATCTGCTCAGCACATTCTTTTGCAAAGTCTGAGAGACTTATTCAATTGACCAAGATGCTGCTTGGCAGCAGTTTGATCATTTGATTCTCACTGGGAAGATTAGAACTAGAGCGTTTCAACGTTGTAGTCAATTTCTACCACAGCGAGTCAAGAGAGCAAAGGCAAAGAAGAAAAGATCTAATCTGAAATTCGTATTAGCACAATTGCTAATCAGATGCAGCTTCTGATAAAAATCCCACATAAAAGCTTTTTGCTTTAGATATCACAGGCAAGAAGAAAGCACAGATCAGCACAATATTAAAATACGGCTTCAAAACTCTTGTGGTTCAAAAAAACCCCAAGAAACCCAAACTTTCTAAGAATTTTAATTATTATGTGCTGGTATAATAGTGTTTTATTAAAAGCAGACTAAGCATCAAAGTGATGTAAGAGCAATTTCCAGAACTTCAAGTCTACAGATATCTGTGCTACTTAAGCTTCACCTCTAGTAAGAAATTAAACACGGCTGTGACTGTCCCTTGTCACTGAAGATAATTTACGTGAAGATAATCCACTCCAAACCAGCATGATGACTGCCAATGGCAGATGTTCTTGACCTATACTAATCGCAGAACTATACTCATGAATTCTTGGTATTGTGCTAGATGGCATGGCTAACAAGCACTCAAGGGATTGTTCTGACAATTCAACAACATAGACAGTCAGTTCCAGAACACAGGCATGTGCCCTAATGCTCTCTCACTAATTAATTACTAAAAAAAATTTAAACATTTAATTTTCAAAGACTTAAAGTTCTTAGCCGGGACTTGGATAGAGCACAGGTCAAGACTGAGAAGCAGAAAAACCATTAGCAAGCACACAGTGATGAAAAATCCAGAGAAATGGCTTTATTATCTTTAACTTGGACCACAAAATATTTAAAAGTTAGGTCCCTGACTTTGGAAAGGTGATTCACAGAAACAGCAGTGACTAAGACCCCACACAAAAAGTGAGGCTAGCTGTAAACCTCTGAACTGTACAATGATTTCATATTTAATGAGCTAATGTTTTATTAACACTGATTATATGAATTCTTCTGTGGTGCAACACGTAGAAAGTAACTTAGCGTGAGGAAATGCTAGAAAATTTTAAACACAAAAATATTTTGTTCCCATCTTCTGTGGAGTTTCAGTGCCTTAGTCAGAACTTTGCATGAAGTATCTTCACTTACTTGACCTAAGTATTTGCCACTTAACTCTCCACAACCAAAAACCATTTACTAAAATTCTGAATCGAACTGATTAAGCCTTAAAATGTCACCAGTGGCTCTGGCAGTTTACAAAACCTCTGCTTTGTTCAGGGAAGAAGCAACGTGGCATTAACTGTCTGTGCTCAAGAAAGTAAGAATTTTTTGTCTTAAAAGTCTTAATTCAATTTTCAAGGAAAATGAGAATTTTTAATCTGTAAACAAATTAAATTTGGGGTGGCTGGTGTTTTCTTATTTGAGAGACAATGCATTATATCCTAATTCTCATTTCAGAGAAGTCTGCAGGTTAAAACACAGGGCTAACTTTAAATAAAATAACCGAAATAGACCGAAAAGGAAACATGTCACTACTGACCACTAAGAGAAAAAAGAACATGTGCCCTACCCAAGAAAATTAGTTATTCACAGTAGGATGAAAAATAATTCATTTAGTAAATAACATAAAAAAACAAGGATAAAAATATCAAAGCGTGAGATTACCAATCCAAAAGGATTCTAATTTGCCATCTTGGGTTTTTTCATTAATAAGCATCTACTGACCTCCAACATAACAAAGAGAGAAGTCATGCTTTGACAGATTTTGTTACAGAATAACATTTTGTTCACAGTAACATCTGACTTAACAGTTTTGAGCACCTACAACACTGAAGATCAGCACATAAAAGCAAGAGAAAATATCACTCACCACAACAATCCTTTGGAATTTTTTGAAGCGTACTTTAGTTTTAAGTATTTACGATAAAAAATACATTCGTGTAGTTTGTACTTAGTAAGTACTCCACACAATGCCCATAAATCCAAACAAAAATCTTTGTAACATGACCTATCACTGCTACATTCTGGTTTTAAATTCTTTAGCAAAATATATGAAGTGTAAATTATGGTAAGTGCACATGTGATTGACTTCCATGTGAATTCATGAAATTATTCCTCAACTAAATATAGCAACATTAAAGAAGATAAATTTAATTCTAAATTTCTAAAATATATATATGCTAAAATCATTAATATTTTGCATTATTATGTCCTTTTTTAAACGAAACATAATTCATTTTTAACTTATACTGAAATTCCCCTATTTGCATGTAGCAAACATAGCAACACTTAAACTGAAAGAAAATTATATTAATTTTTTTCAGTGTAGTTCTCACAAGTGTGATAATTATAAGACAACAATGACTTTTGCACTCATCTCATGATTTTTTGGCATCTCAATTCTATCTAATCTCATAACAGCCTCGTTGGCTCCAGACATTTTCTATCACAACTGAAGGGGTTATGGACTAATAAAAACTCAACAGTGCTGTCTTCCTTTCCTTTTTTGCACATTTCCTGCTAAAACGTTTTTTCCACCTATATACTTGTATCAAGATGTTGGTGGGAGGCCCTTGACTCTGCTTTATGCTCTGGAAAGTGCTTTTTTTACAGGGGAGAAAAAAAAAAAAAAAAAAAAACTTTGTTGAAATGCTCCCCTTGCTGCTAATGTAGAGGCTGAGTAGAATAATTACTCTCCTGCTTTTCTGAGGAAGGAGTTTTATGAGCTTTAAAGGATATTGCCCAGATCACCAAGACGTGTAAGTTCAACATCTGGCATGTGATCCTTCCCATAAAGCTGTGCTGACAAAAATGATCCTTCATGTTAGGATAAATTGTCCTTTCCCAGTAACGAACTAACGGTGTTCTTTGTTTATTATGTTCTGTTTTGCAAGGAAAATATATGAGATTTGTATCAGACTACCTATTTTACATTTATTTATGGCAAGGATGGGAATCCAAACAAATTCTACATGATTATGAAAACAAGCTATGCTTTTTAAAACCATCAGTAGAAAATTAGTTCTTAGTATTGATTTTTAAAATTGCTGTGTCATCTAATAACCATATTATAACAGCTTCCAGCTGATGAAGCCACTGCTTTTTGTTTTTCTACAGGTCTATCAGAAAAATACATTCTATTTGATATAACATGTAACACCTTTTCCCAGTGAAGCTTATGACAAAACCTACATTAATTTCTTACCCCTCACATTCAGAGAGGCAAAGAAAAAGTGAGGTGGGGAAAGTGAAGTACAGAAAGTACAAATACAAGCGAGTTCTGCTGTCTACAATTAGAGCACTTGACCATAAAACAGAATATCAGGTCTTCCTCCACTCATTATTTTTGTTTGTTTTTCTTTAAAAAGAATGGTGAGGCTTTTTATTTAAAGAAAAAAGAAAGACGAAGATTTCTGCTGTCAACAGAAAAGTGTAAACTACATGTTATTAGATTGAGATACCCCTTGGTACTTTCACTTTACCAACGACATTTTGAACGGCAAGGGATCAGATACACCTCTTTCATATTTTTTGATATCTTATACCCACACAGCAAAAAACATGAGGCAGTCCCAAATCACTGCATACTCTTTCAAAATTAACCTTCTCAACTCCCTAAGGCAATCTGCATTTAAGATTCTTCTCTAAGGACCAGAGTGAAAACATTAGACACGGCCAAACTTCACTTGGAAGTACAGGCTACACGTAGTATTTGGGTGAATCTACAAACAAATTTAAGTGAATTTTTCAACAAGTCATAATTCATTCAATATTTCCATATGATAATCCAAAAATATTTATCAACGCCCACTCAAACTAGATATTAACAAATCCTCCATATTGTGATTTTGAGTATAATTTAATAAAATTTCTAAAATACTTTTCGACAAATACTGGTAACATGCCAGCGCAAGATACCTTGTCACCAGAATTGACTAGGTGTGGCTAGAATTTACAAGATTTTGCATGCTTGTCTTTCAAAACAGAAAGCAAAAATATCTGGGTTTTGGAGAAAAGGATGCAGCCAGAGGATTATGATTAATGGTTCTGTGTCAGGGTGGAGGCCGGTCACGAGCGGTGTCCCTCAGGGGTCCGTCTTGGGACCGGTGCTCTTTAACATCTTCATCAATGACACAGACGATGGCATCGAGTGCACCCTCAGCAAGTTCGTGGATGATACTAAGCTGAGTGGTGCTGTCGACACACTGGAAGGAAGGAAAGCCATCCAGAGGGACCTGGACAGGCTGGAGAAGTGGGCCCG
>WKFP01014064.1:368217-383580 GCA_011057875.1 Pterocles orientalis | reverse complement strand
AAGGCCAAGTGCAGGGTGCTGCACTTGGGTCGGGGCAACCCCAGGTATTGATACAAACTGGGGGAAGATCTCCTTGAGAGCAGCCCTGCGGAGAAGGACTTGGGGGTCCTGGTGGACGAGAAGCTGGACATGAGCCGGCAGTGTGTGCTTGCAGCCCGCAAAGCCAACTGTGTTTTGGGCTGCATTAAGAAAGGGGTGGCCAGCAGGGAGAGGGAGGGGATTCTCCCCCTCTACTCGGCTCTTGTGAGGCCCCATCTGGAGTACTGTGTCCAGGCCTGGGGCCCCCAGCACAGGAAGGACGTGGAGCTCTTGGAAAGGGTTCAGAGGAGGGCCACAGAGATGATCAGAGGACTGGAGCACCTCTCCTGTGAGGAAAGGTTGAGGGAACTGGGCTTGTTTAGCTTGGAGAAGAGAAGGCTCCAGGGAGACCTCATTGCGACCTTCCAGTGCTTGAAGGGAGCCTGTAAACAGGAGGGGGAGTGACTGTTTACGAGGGTGGATAGTGATAGGACTAGGGGGAATGGTTTTAAACTAAGAGGGGAGGTTTAGGTTAGAGATTTTGAGAAAGTTTTTCACCCAAAGGGTGGTGGCACACTGGAACAGGTTGCCCAGGGAGGTCGTGGATGCCCCATCCCTGGAGGTGTTCAAGGCCAGGCTGGATGTGGCTCTGGGCAGCCTGGTCTAGTGGTTGGTGACCCTGCATATGGCAGGGGGTTGAAACTAGATGATCACTATGGTCCTTTTCAACCCAGGCCATTCTATGATTCTATGAAAAGGTAATGGTGCCAGTAACTAAAAGAAAGTTTGTTCTATTAGCTATAATAATCATAAATCCCTGCCAAAAAATATTTTTACAGGATTTAAAGAATTATATAACGAACATCCAAAACTTTCTTTTGAACCTTGTGACAATTTCATTTTTATTCAGCACCACATCTACACGTTTCTTGAACACCTCCAGGGATGGTGACCCCACCACTTCCCTGGGCAGCCTGTTCCAATGCCTGATCACTCTTTCAGTGAAGAATTTTTTTCTGATATCTAGCCTAAACCTCCCCTGGTGCAACTTGAGGCCGTTTCCTCTTGTCCCATCACTTTTACCTTAGGGAAAAGGCCAGCATCCACCTCACTATAACCTCCTTTCAGGTAGTTGTAGAGAGTGATAAGGTCTCCTCTCAGCCTCCTCTTCTCTAGACTAAACACCCCCAGCTCCCTCAGCCGCTCCTTGTAAGACCTGTGCTCCAGATACTTCATGATTCTATGTCTAAATAAAAACAAGTAATTATTAATGATTCTCTATAAGAAAGAACTGTCAAATTAGCATAGTTTGGAATTTTTGTGTACCTGTCTTTAATAGTTGAGTTTAAAAGTACAATGCCATTACCTTAATTTTACCCTTAATCTTCTTAAAGTTTAAGTAATTTTATGATCCATGTCAAATAAAAGAAACAACTGCATCAGCTTATAATACTATATGGACAGGATGAGAACAAAGATCCAACTACACCAATATCCCGTCTGAAGTGGGGGAATAGATCCTTACCAATTTTCATAAAACAGGGCAGTCATTCTCCAGAGTACTTTCCCACTTTCTAACCACCTGAGATAGGAAGTCTTCCTTAGCCAGAGGTGGCAACTTTGCATTTACTAGTGAACTACTCCATGGAACTGAACTGATATAAAATTTTTGCAGCCGCTCCAACCTGATGCCATTAGTGTCACCATTTATGTATTGTGAGAAGATCCACCTTCTAAGTACACTTGATGCCCCTTAGTTCTTGTATTGGAGGAGAGAGTGGAAAAATAGATCTCTGTTTATCATTATTATTCCTTATCTGTTAACTGATTATTTACCCATACAAGAATCGGCCTCTTATTTATGGCTAAGTTATTTGTTGAAAGTCTTTTGGAGATTACATCCACTGTACAACCTTTATCCACTTACCTGCTGATTGCTTCCAAAAACTGCAATAAATGTGAAGAATAACCTCTCTTTACAAATCCATGCTGACTCTCCCCCGATACTAGTCATCTATGTATTCACTAATTCTGTTCTTTATTACTGCACCTACTAATTTGCCCAGTAAATCCTTTCTCAGATGAAAATTATCAGCAAACCCTAAACTGAATGGAAAAGACTGGAAGTCCCTAAAAATACACAGAAAACTTTCCAGGCTCAGTAGTATGATACTTGATCCCCTATGTAACAGACACGACATTAGCCCTGGCGGCATGCAGAACAAGCTGAAAACCAAAAGTGTGAGTAAAAGCCTGTTACGGAGCCAACATGTTCTGATATGCACCCTTCATACAATCACATAAAACTTTACAACACGTAATTCAAGGACGCACATCCTTCTTGTATTTATTTGTAAAAGAAA
Organism: Pterocles orientalis; assembly: GCA_011057875.1. NCBI lineage: Eukaryota > Metazoa > Chordata > Aves > Pterocliformes > Pteroclidae > Pterocles > Pterocles orientalis. The sequence continues at coordinate 381,199 of WKFP01014064.1, read as the reverse complement.
AAAAAAAAACAAACCCAAACAAGCCCTACCCAACCAAAATACAAAAAAACCTAACTCAAAAACCAACAGCATAGGGAAGCAATAAAATATCAAGATATAGCAGCACAGTGCCAGTATGTGCTAGTTATTGTAATAGCACAGTGCTAAACATTTCTATGAAAATATCCAGGATTCTCTTTACACTTTGAAGTGAGTGTTTGTTTCTTAAAAGCATTCTGCATTGCACTGATAACTCCATGTACTGTTTGATGCAAGGCTGGTTACATAAGTTGCCCTTAATGAATTCCCTCAGGGCAGCTATAACCTGTGCTCCCATATTAAAAGAACAGACTAACTTCTTTTCAAACTAAAAGGCTGAAATCGTAAATCAATCTATAAATAAAACGGTATTTTACACTGAGAAGCCTCAGGTCATTTTACATGTCAATGTTTTCTCCATCTTTTATATTAACAGACACCTAGCTGTAGTTTTCTCAGAAAAATCACAGTACTCGATTCAGTACAAAGACAGGGCGAATTGTTTCTCGCATGTTATTTTATGTAGTTCTAAAATATATATCAGCACTTGATCATACTTTCATTAACTGGTAATAGCAGCCAGCTTTCCAGAACAGGAGTATCCTATAAATCACTGAAAAATATTGCAGTGTATTTCCAACAGAAGACACGTGTTTTAGAACGAAAACAGAAATCAACAAGAGTTTCAGTTCTGACACTGATTTCCTTACAGCTCCTCTTGATTAAACCTTAATAGGAAAATAAAGTTCCCCCTTCTTCTGATTCAACAACCAAAAGTCCTCATATTTTTTTATCAAAATTCACACTATTTTCAACGACAATCTTCTGCCTCCCCACCACCTTCATTCCTCTGCAATATTTTCTGGAAAGATACATTACTTTCTGTCTCATGTTAACAGCAGCTGGGTCACACTATCACAGGTTTCAGAAATCCTGTCTCTCAGTCCAAACTCATTCCCACAGTAAATGGAAAATATTGTAATAAATGTAACTTGTCAGACTTCACCAAGCAGATTCCCATTAACATGCACCATTACTTATGTTTCTATCTTCTGTTATAAATAGGAACATTTAGTATGATATTTTCATGTGAATGAATGTCTTTTAACCTATAAAAAATAGGACAAACTTGGATGAATTTTGAGCTAACAAGCTATACACCCAGTTGCCACTATCAGCTCACCTTCAAGCACTGCTTTCTTTCACTGTGTAAATTTGACTATCATCTCAGAAAAAAAAAAATTCTAAAAATAATACAGATTTTGGAAATGGCCTCATTAGTCCTCTGTGGAAACAACTGATGTGATCTCTGAACAATTAAACTTTGAGCTAAAACACACTTTGTTTAATCACCATGGGTTGGAAGGGACAGAACAAAAAATAGAAATCCACGGAAACACTGAAGGGTCTATCTCATAAGGAAGATCTAAGGTAAGGAGGTAGGATTCGTGTGTATGATAGGAACTATATCAACTGCCAGCTCTGTGCAATCAAAACCAATAAAATACATACACACAGGATATACGTGTAGCCAAATGCAACCAGGACCCACTTGGACATATATCCTGTGCTAATATCTAGATTCTTCCCTCCTGTTCGGCTTTAATAATTATTAGATATTCTCTGAGATTTCTGTTAACTGACAAATGAAATTAACCTCCATGAACAGCCAACTCAGAGGCACTTTTAGCATATATAATATTTCAGAAGAAAGAGGAAGATGCCAAAGAAATATTTTCTTCTGTTATTAACAAGTATTCATTAACCTTTGTAAAGTTAAATAGTCTATGGCTTCGAGTACCTAAAGAATTCTCCCCAGACATGCAAAGCAGAAACATACATACACTATTTTTTTTGTGTGAGACTCCTGAGGTATAAGCAACCAGGCTACTATATATAACCTAAAAAAAATTAAAATAAATTAAAAAAAACCCACATATACATACAAAAATACATATGTTAACAGAGATATCGAATAGCTTATGGTAGAAATAGTTTCTAAATCATTCTGTATCTGACAAACAAAATACAGAATATCAGAAACACCAGAAGGAAATTACTACAAGAATGTTTACTGAGAAATATTACTTTGTTATACAATATTCTCCTTGGAGATTTAAGCTGTCAGAAGAGAAAGGGATCTAGCAAGACTATAATGAAAATAAAAGATCACATTTTCCCAAAAGGATTAGAATAGCTTTGAATTAATAAATAGAAGACACTAATACCCCCCTACAAAAGGAAGGCTTCTTAATTTACTATGATGTATGCATAAATGTCTTTCATTTAGACTGTTAAAAGGAAGACAAGCAATATTTAAGGGCAAAGGCTACACTTTCATTTCAATAAAACAACGCGTAAATGAATGGGAATTAGATGAGTGTATTAGATGCAGACAGAATACATTATTTGGAGAAAAACTTGTAATAGGGATGTAAAAAGGAGAGGTTTTGGTAACATATTACCACATAAGATCAATAGATGCATAATTGTTCACAGAGGCAGACCACTTTCAGTCATTGAATAAATCAGAATTCAGTGTGCCAAATTTGCAGAAAGGAATTATCTATAAATAGCCAGCAAATATTAAAGAAGATTTGTGCGAAACAACTCAACACAGGATGCTCCCCTGATCCAGCCCTCCTGGCCACAGAAGTTTGACTTTTGGTATGGTCAGAACAAGGGTTTTGGTTTACTGTCCTGCTCCATCCACGCTGAAGGGCACTTCATTTCTCACAGCAGGAAGGGATGACGGGAATTTTTGCCCCTAACGGCAGTGAGATGACACTGCCATCCTTTCTTGCATTCACTCTGAATACACAAAGCTCACAACCAGTCTTCATAAATCTTCCACAAACCTCCGCCTTTTCAGTGGGCTGAATACTTCCTCGTTATAGGAAAAAAAATCAAGTTTATTGGACGTAGGATAACTTTATTCGTATGAAATTTAGCTGGGTTGGGTTGTCAGCTTTCCTCCTTTAACTTTTTCTTAGTGTCAGCTCTGCTTTTTGTATGTTCAGGATCAGAGTACATTATCTGTACATCGCAGCTATTGTTCCTCATAAGTTTCCCAAAAGCTTCACTGAGCAGCAGGTGACAGCTTTAACTCTTTGGGACAAAAACACCATAGGTGACACTGTGAAAGAAGAAGTGCAGCCACCCCTCATCACACTTAGCTAACCACGAAAGGAAAAGTTTCAATACAAAATACGGTAATCAATATCACATGCAGGATCAGGAAAAAGCCCAAATAGGTACCAATAAGAATGTAGCAGAAGTATGGAGAAAGTGTAACTTCTGTGGATGGCACTATGGTGACTCGTACTGTGAAAAATACATAATTTTTAACATAACATTTTTTAATCTTAGGAGAAGAGATACTGGCAGAAAGAACCAGTAAAACTATCTGATAACTGAATAAATGTATTACAATAAGGCACTTGGAGAGTTGGTTAGCTTACTGAAACTATTACTGAGAATTATATAATCGCATTCATATGGAGAAAATCCTGGATACTAAAGGGCTCTTTACCAGAAAAAACGTTCACATGCATTGTGATTACCCACTGGATCAAATTACCAGAGAAAGAAATGGGTTCATCTTCTCCTCCTGACAACTTAAACCAAAATTTGATAACTCTCTGGAAAACATTTTTAGCTAAATTTTACTTATTAAACTCAATATAGATGTATATACATAATGTTTGACTAGATGATCTACTAATACATCTTAGCCAAAGATTTTATCACAGCTCAGACAGGGCTCCAGCTGTGAAAAACTACAAGTAAGGAATTATATGAATGTTTAGAAGAACAATATACTTTTCTCACGTGCAGCTGATAGTCACGGTGACTCTCCAAAACTTACAGCTGGTCATCAAATAATACAAACTGGCTATACATCACAGTTACGTGTTAGTACTACAGTGGAGCAAAACATCCAAACTGACGCAGGGAGTTGTGTCAATATGTGTCTGAAACCATCTGGAGTTCTGCAGAAACAGTAACGGGCACAAAAGGAATAACTCAGCCTCGCAGGCTTGACCCCATGAAGCATGCATGTCCTTTCAAATTCACAGTCCAGAAGCTGTACATTTACACTATAGCTGTAAGTGAATGAACATTTGCTGTGAACAACAGAAAATGGAAATTTCCTTCTTCATTCTTATTATATTTAACCCATCTCATAATATTTATTTCAGTGTTGCTTTTCTCATACGTTGATATTTCTTTCCCTGGAATGAAACCCACAGGATTTTAACAAAATAAAAGGAGGTTCTGTATATTTTTAAATTATTCTAGGAATAATTTGTGATTGGAAGGGCCATTCTGAAATCAATTTCTGTAATGTGAGTGAATTTGCATACTACACAGTAAGACTAAGAAGGTTAATAGTCTAGATTCCACATTTTTTATATGTATTACTCAGTCACATAAAGCTAAGTGGGGAAGAACAACTTTAACAGAAACAGAAAGAGAATGCATCTGTTTAGGTATGACTGTAAGTGGAAAAGGAAAGCACACAGTAACTGCAAGAAACCAGATTATCCTGAGCTAATTAAAAAATACTTAAAGGAATACTCTAAAATATGGCAGCCACAAAATGCAATGAGGAAAAAAAAATGCGTCAGGTTCTCTACCTACTCATACTCATCACCACAGCGTATAAGCAATTTCTAGGTCCTCAAGATTTCTAATGCCTGTTATTGATTTTTTTCTTTTGTCCTGTTTAGCACTACTCCTTTATGTTTAGCACCCCTTTCAGCCTGTTCATAAATTGAAGAGCACAGAGATTGCCATGAACTGGCTATTATTTTATTTATGAGACTCCACCTATCACTGCTTCAGTGTAAAGTCCCTTTGATTTGATCTACAAAGATGAAGGCAAACACAATGCAACCGTTCCTAGGTCTACCACCAAGTTATTTAGCATCATAGTAAACGCAATCACAAGTGCAATCTGTATTACCCACCACAGATTTTTTTTTTCTCTCACCAGCAACAATGCTTCCAATGTGATGACAAAAAGTTATGCCCAGATGTATCATGTGACCCTTCTCATCTGACTTTAGATGCCTCCAGTGTAGACAACCGCATCTGAGCTAGTCATATTAGACCCCACAGAATTAATGGAGAAACAGGCATCTCAGCTCACCTCTAGCACAGGTGAGTGGAACCGAGTCTTTTGGGCAGAGGGCGAGGGCAGGAGCAGGGGGAAATGTTGGAAATTGACGTTAAAGTCAACCTCATGTGTTTGACAAGTTCCAGCCATCAGCCTGAAAAAACAATATTCCCAGTAAGACGTTTTTTTCCTCTTCAGTTGATAGCTTAAGTACAGACCCCTATGGAAAATCAGAAAGCTCTTTTGTGTGATAGAGTGGAAGTATAGACATGAAAAATGTGTCAGTATCACTCAACCTTCCACTTTCTATATACTCAGGAAGCTCTTCATAAAGCTTAGCAACTTCAGACACACAAACAGAGTGAGCTGATCTCACATTGAACCGGGGCTGAGGTGCCTAAATTAAGACCACAGCCACTTCAGACTGCCTCTGTAGCAATGAAAGAAAAGAAGCGTCCTGAGAGCAGGTCAGCTTTCAGCGGTCTGTCCCACCTCTGAAGCACAGGCTCTCCCTACCAACTAGCTGGGGAACCCGACGGCATTAGCACTTAATTTTCATTTTCTGTTCAAAGTGTCTGAAGGTGTGTCGCAGCCGGTTATAGGGCTTTTTCATAGCACGTAACAGACCATGTTGTCTTATGACAATAACGTCTGAGGACAGCCAAACTTATGCAATCCCATCCAAATGACCTTTAGGGATTAGGCTCTGTGATGAACATTTTGGGAGAGCACAAGCTGGTACAAGCCAAAATATCACCACAGAAAATACTAATGCCCAGGCAACACGGGTAAATAACAGTTTCAATCTTCCTCTCAGTTGTGTCTTACTTATCAGCACAGATGCAGCCTCAAAGCTAAATAAAGCTAGGGAGAATGGATATGAGCCTAAGATCACAGTATTTTCACCTGGGTGAGAGTACCCATGCTGAAGGCATGGCCATGCTGCGATGTCACAACTCTGGGACCACACGTGAGCACGTGTCCAAGTTGCACCTCTCAGCTGGGAGCTGGTACGTTTGCAAGCAGCAGAAACTCTTCTTGGTTAGGGCCACAGACATCTAGAAGAAGCTGCCACATCTGGATCAAAAAGGTTGCTTATGATAGCAGCCAATATAAATATTTGTCTGTCGGTTTTAAAATCTCTTCAGAAAAAGGCTTGCCTACCCAACATTTTGTGGGATACTTACTTTGATTAAAAAAAAAAAAAAAAGAGAGAGGTAAGAGAGACATGTTTCACACTCCTTATTTATTAGAATTACAGTCTTTTGAAAACAATTACACTAAAGCCAAGCGGACTCAGGGTATGACATTACTAAGAATTATTACAAATCTTCCAAGAGATAGTCACATTATTCAATATACCTTTATTAAGGACAACATATGTATGATTATTTACTAATATCCTGATGCAAAAAGTAAAGATATTTAATATGTATCTGTTCAAAAGCTTCTGCTGTCCAAAAGTTCCCAGCACTGAATGTATGGCGTACATATGAACCAAGAGCTGGATGGGAAAAACTTAAAAGAAAAGAAAGGTATAAAACAGAAATAAAGCCAAAGCAAAGAATTGCTGGTACTTGGACTAAGTTCTAAATATATATTTACTCAGGTTAATTCCCACTTCTGAGATAACAGTAAGGAAACATTTTCCTTTTTCCTTTGATTCTTTTTGAATTATTACTTATCACCTTAAATCTAAATATTTATATTGGGTAAACCAGATCTCTATTACCTTTAAGTTGAGATAGATGTTAAAATTGAGAACTTTATTTTCTTCAGATGAATGAGACTTTCAGGGATGGAAGAAATATTTTAAACGAAATCTTCTGTCACTGTAACTTCAATGCACCTTAGCATTTACCCAGAGTTTAAACTCTACTGGATTTCAGAGTTCAGTTTAGACATTCTGTAGTAACTTACAGATCTAACCTGTGGATCACTCACATTTTATACCAGAATTATTGTTGTCTGTTGTCTTGATAGAACTTTGTATATTAATTAAATATAGTTTCAGTTTGCACTGTACACTTGCAACAAATTTGCAAACAAATCCTTATGAAGTAGAATACAGTTCTAATGCATTTTATTTTACATTTACCTGATTATAAATATCCAATATGAATTATACTATACTACAGACAAACTGTATCGAATTTATAACTAAATACATTTCAGCATTAGTTATACAAAGCACTTGAAGTGGCAGAACTACCCTACCCTGAACTTAAAGCAGCCCATTTGATTTACACTAAAACAGACACGGTTAATAATTACATCTTGGGATGAACGTATCTATTCCAATGAGAAAGGTCGCAAAACCAGAAATTATGGCAGACCTGTAATCATAGCTGCCTTTTAATTTTAAGTACTGGAAGCAGCTCAAAAGCACTGTGACTTAGACTATGGTTTCACAAGTCTTTGGCTGCAGTACCAGACAGACACACAACTGTTTGCGCAGCTGTTCCATGAAGCAGATCAGGGAAAGTATCCAATTTAAGTATAATACAGAAGGAAAAATTATCCAGTGTGAGTTTCCCACCCTAGTTCACAAAGCAGCCACAAAAATGGTTGGGCCACCACAAAGAACAGAGGACACAGCACACGCTGTCAAAGAGGCAGGAATACGAAGAATAGGAACAGCAATGCCTTAAAGTTCATATTGATGCTAAAAATAAATAAATAGAAAATTAAAAAGAGCTTTATGAATACCCGTAATAAAAACTGGCACTTCACTGAGACACTGACAGTCAAAGCTATCCCTGTCTCAACAGAACACTGTGCCTCAGCACAAATGTTTTATACAAAACAATGAACATAAAGTGGACGAGCAAAATGAGATAAAACTAGCTACTTTTGTTAAAAGATATCTCCAATACTCCGCTGGCTCACAAACTTTTAAGTGTATTTTATCCTTCCAGTAGCACAGATACTTAGAACGTGAGGAGGTATTATACACAAGCATGGAAACAGAAAATAAAAGCCATGCTCACAAGATGAAACTCATACTAACTTAATGTAGGAACCTATGCTGAATGACATAGTCAGGATTGCAGGACATCCCAACAAAGGCAACTGAGAGAAGCAGATTCCTAACAGAATCAGATTTACCTCCATTTGCACATAGCTGTCAGAAACGGAAATATTTAAAGACAATAAATATGTCTCTTCATACCCAAACTCACAGTGGCAATGCAATTTCTGTTGAAATCGATGGGACTTGGTATCTCAGTTCAGTCGTCTAACTTCAGGTACCACAGCTGAGCCACCGAGGCAGGAGATGAAGGAGTGGGCTAATCTTCCTCTGCAAGAACCTTTCTCTCACTATGAGAAGGAGCCCAGGAAAGCAAGGCTCCTAACTTCAATGTCTCAGTTAAGTGGAAGGAAGCTGGGTTTTGATGCCTTTGTGGCGCTCACATGCATTCAGCTTAAGTACAGACAACAAGGAGTCCTGTGGCCCCAGGTGTTAATGGAGAAAGGTCTCTCCAGGGGTCTGACTTTGCTGCACTGCACTGTCCCTTCTCTCTGCACACTACACTGGGAGTTTAAATGTCTAATTTAGGACAGAATTACTTTCAGCAAATTTCCCAAAACTTAGTAAGCGTGAGCAGACAACAGTTAAGAAGCAGGTACCTTTAAATGGCAAATTCCCATGACTTGTCTCAGAAAAGCCTTCCAGCACGCCAACAGATGAATTTATCATCTCGGTGGTGCCATCACTCAGCTGTCTCGAGTGACTCAATACCAAATCACCATGCTATCAAACCAATTTTAGTGAGGTGTACCCTCCACTTACCACCTCTCAGCGGAAAAAAAAAAATAAAAAAATCCTGGACTTCAAACTGTCCACACATTCCATGCATGAACAGGAAGAGTGGTACAAATACCTATCCTTTCTATAAGAATTTATAAAAAAGAAAAAAAGATATAACCTGAACACAATTGTGTATGTCGAAAAAATCCCTGCTTTTTTCTGTACCAGAAGAAACAACATAAATTGAAATTTGCTATATTGCTGTGCTTGTAGGTCCAGAACTACAGCAGGAAAACCTGTTTAGCTATAAAATGTTCCTCAAACTACTTTTCCTTCAGACTGATACTGCTGGCATTCAACACAAACACTTTTAAATTTTGAAGCAAATGTAACCACAATGGTGTTTTTTTTTATTCTTCTCGAAAGAGAAGTATTAGAGAAATGATATTTCTAAACCATTACGTGCAATCTTTTATGGTTATTCTTAAGAGAACTTTGAGTGAAAAATTTATAAAGAAGAGAGAACATCAGTTTTCACTTTCATGTATTTATAAGTGTGAAGGAAAGGGTCAAAGGCAAGAGCAGAATTTCTCACAATACTTTCCTTGTGAATAACAGCTGAGAAGTCTGGAAAGCAAACTAATTGCTTAACTTTTACATTATCAACAAAGCTGTCTTTTGGAAGCGCAGTAAAAACTCAGTCATCTGTTATGTTTGATCAAGTCAGTCTTGACCGAAATGCTCAGTCTAAAAAGAGAGCTCTTTATTTTCTTTAAAGAGTTTCAGACACACCTAAGAAAATGCTGTTTTTTTTCACTTCTAACCCTTTTGGGGAGAAGATGCTGGAAAAGACAACCATACGTACTGCCATCAGAACAACCTAAATGATGAAACAAAACGGTGTCAAGTCAGAAAAAAAGTACCCTGAAACAATGAATGTACATTTTTATACTATTTTCAGTTTCTAATATCTTAATGCTAAATATTAAGAGCACGTGATTCTATCATCACATACGGCATGTCAAACAGAATTCATGTTTCAAGTCTTGATCCACATCAAGGCATTGTCCAACACTCCCCCTGACGGGATTTGCATCTGGCTCCTAGGTATTTTAATGAGCAAGAGCATCTGGAAAAGGAAAATTTCCAAAAAATACCTGACTAGAAATCAGCCCATCTGTGTAATTCTACCTCTGACATAAAAATCTCTCTTTGCAGCAATCAAGATACTTTCTAATATTATTGGCCTTTGACTGCTGGGGTCTTAATGCAGCAAACAACTGTAAAACTTCAGCAAAGACCCTAAAAGGATGCCACTACATCAGATATCTATTTGTTCTTACTTGGAAAGACAGATTCCCACATGCATTCCAGTAAACTATAGACATATACTAAGCTTTTCATGCCTGCTAAGTAAAGAATAGCTTATTCTCCCAGTCTCATTGCATTCAGCTAATTCCCAAATAACGGTGTTAAAAATGCTATTGTCCATCAGTTCCACTGCCACCAACACTACTGTCAATAAAATCTGCTTAAAAGCAATCGGAATGGGATTCAGCTACCTAACCATAAACATACAGTGCCACTGGAAGAGCCTCAGAGTACCTGCGATAGCCAGGAGGACACAGCACAGGAGCCACAGGAGCCCTACATTTCTCCAGAAAAGCCCTTGAGGTCAGGTAAGAAGTTCCAGGTCACCAAATACAATATGTTTGCACTTAGGAAACTAAATCACAAAAACTGCTTGTCTAATACACAGCGACAGAATAGCTTTGATTTTAATTAAAATGTGGGTTTAAACTCAGAGTCAAATGAAAGTCTTAATTAAAAATAACCAAAATAAAAACAGATACAGAAAAGAAAGTTATTCAGTATAAGAAGGAACACCACATATATCACACAGGAAATGTACACGCATGAGCACGAGAATGAAGTATCAACTTAAAGAAGTACTATTGATATAAAAAAATGAAAGCAAGTAAAAAAGGAAGCAGGACTCCTCATGTTCTGTGAGCTGGCTATGAACTGTTACCTTTTCATGACTGGATATATCTTTGTTCGTCCCCGTTATTTCTGCTGAGGAACTCAGCACCTCCATCAAAGGTGTTATTACGGATTCTCTCTAACCCGAGTGACTGCAACCTGAGTTTCCTTGGCAATATAGCAAAGTTTATCTTTGCAATAGATTTATTTTCTGAAATTGGTGTACAGATGATGCAGACTACAATCTCTTCTTAAAAAAAAAAAAAAAAAAAAAAAAAACTTCTCCATAGAAACAAAGGAAAATTACTAAAACAAAAGGTCTGTACATACACTTTGGCATTCTCCTAAAGTTAGATACGCTGGAGCTTCCGAGGACAATATTTGGGAATGAAGTTTAATCTTCCTCCCTGAAGAACACATTTCTCCCTAGAGCTTAGCAACAAGCGTTTCAATCACTTTTCAGCTCACCGTTCAAGCTTTCTGATTTGCAGGGCTCTGGTTTTGTCCTGAGCCAAGCCATTGTCTGTGGCCTCCTCAGGCAAGGAAGAATATGATATCTGTGCTGTACACGGAAGAAAAAAAGCAGCAATAGAATAGATCTGGATCTCCTTGTTGTTAAATATCTAACACAATGCTTTAGCATTGCTTGTTTTCTCGAAGATGTAATAAAACCAACAGAACTGGATTAACTCTTTGCAAACATCACTCGGAGGAAAAGCAATAAAATGATCAAAGTACACAAATATTGATTTAAAAACAAAAATCTTTCCTGAATCCCAAATTAAGAGATAAATGCTCTGTTCCTCTTGAAGACATCTTACAGTTCCTATGATCATTACCACCTCCTTCTCATACATTAACCTTCCTTGTCATGTTTCTACCTGCCCGTACAGCTCACAGGCCTTTTCTTGATACCGTTTATATAATAAACCACTGTCACAGATGTGTCCTCCCAAAATAACGACTGCTATGGGTCTCTGTCCCATGATTTCTGAAGCTTATGACACTTAGATTCTCCCACTAACTTCCTTTTACAAAGTTATTTTGTTTTATACTGACCAAAGCCCGACCCATACTTAGTCATAGGTGTGTTCCAAAGAACCTGGACCAGGGATATGCTGGTCTACTCTTAAGGGGTCTTGCACATACAGGCTAAGAAAAAATCTGCACTCAAAAGGCAATCCAACAGGATAACTTGACTCTCCCAGTACTACTACAGTCAATTTATGGCTCTGTTTTTTAATGAAGACAATCATAGAATCATAGAATGGTTAAGGTTGGAAGGGACCTGAAAGATCGTCTAGTTCCAGCTGCCCTGCTATGGACAGGGACACCCTCCACTAGCCCAGGTTGCTCAAAGCCTCATCCAGCCTGGCCTTGAACATCTCCAGGGATGGGGCATCCACAGCTTCCCTGGGCAACCTGTTCCAGTGTCTCACCACCCTCACAGCGAAAAATTTCTTCCTAATGTCTAGTCTAAATCTACCCTCTTTTAGCTTATACCCATTACCCCTTGTCCTCTCACTACACTCCCTGATGCAGAGTGCCTCCCCATCTCTCCTGTAGCCCCCTTCAGGTACTGGAAGGCTGCTATTAAGTCTCCTCGGAGCCTTCTCTTCTCCAGGCTGAACAACCCCAACTCTTTCAGCCTGTCCTCATAGGGGAGGTGCTCCAGCCCTCTGACAAATTTTGTGGCTCTCCTCTGGACTCTCTCCAACAGGTTCATGTCTTTTTTATGTTGGGGGCCCCACATCTGAACACAGTACTCCAGGTGGGGTCTCATAAGAGCAAAGTAAAGGGGGAGAATCACCTCCCTTGACCTGCTGCTAATGCTTCTCTTGATGCAGCCCAGGACACGGTTGGCTTTCTGCGCAGTAAGCGCACACTGCCGGCTCGTGTTGAGCTTCTCATCCACCAATACCCCCAAGTCCTTCTCCTCAGAGCTGCTCTCTATCCATTCTCTGCCCAGCCTGTATTTGTGCTTGGGATTGCCTCGACCCACGTGCAGGACCTTGCACTTGGCCTTGTTAAATTTCATGAGGTTTGCATGGGCCCACCTCTCCAGCCTGTCAAGGTCCCTCTGGATGGCATCCCTTCCCTCCAGCGTG
>WKFP01014064.1:338262-356222 GCA_011057875.1 Pterocles orientalis | reverse complement strand
AAATAGGGCTGCGGCTGGCATTTGATTACAGAACATCTTCAAAAGCTGATGCTAAACCCAAACTGAAGAAGGTGAGATGGGTTTGATATTCTATCATCCCCACAGATAGCCTGTTCCAGCAGCTAATCACCTCAACTATTAAAATTTATGGCTTATTTCTCACTGGAGTCCCTCTGGCTGAGCTCCCAGACACTAGCTGTTGTTACAGCTTCGGTTAGTAAAGTTCTCTTTAGAACCCAGAATACTGTCGCTACTGATGAGCTATAAAAATAAAATCCCAGAACAAAATTTAGATTGAAGCACCTCTGAGAAGTCATCAAATCTCTCATTCTCCCCCAGAAAAGGTTAAAGAGCAACTATAACTTTCCTTACAAATGACATTGACGGTTTTTTATGTTTAGAAGGCAGAAAGTTTCAATGACAAGGGATTACAAAGCCTATGTCAGTGGTCTGCTGCACAAAATGCAGGAAAACACAGATTTATGTAACAATATACAATGGTTCCTGCTTTGCTATCTGTTCCTTTTGTAACAGTTCATATATATACAAGGGCAAGCAAGTCAGCACTCCAGTTCAGCCCCATCTACCCTAACCACCTGTGTTAAGTGTCAGTTTGCTCCTAAGACTGATGTGAGTCAACTTGTATCCACTGAAAGAAAACCCCACTTTACTCCAGGGACCTGGAACTAAAAGGAGTATAAATGAGTTTGGCTCCCTCCAGTCGATGGTTCACCATCACTGTTCCAGCAGCCTTTGGCACTCCAGCCACCACCATCTGCCCCAACTCCACACCCAAGGGCATGCAACACATACATGTGACACTACTCTGATGGGTTACCACTATTATTTCAGACATCCTCAAGCACAAAATAAAACCTGTGAAAACAATCACATGTTGCAGAGCATAAGGACCACTTCTTCCTATATTATTACGGGAACAGAAGCAGGTTAGCAGCTTTTTTTTTTTGAGAAACTACTTATACTTTGAATTAAATGTGACATGCTCTATTTAGAATGTTTTTCTTGCTTCATTTTGCTAGAACACCAAATAGATTTTTCTTGGTCTTAAGAATCTTCATTTTTAAGAATCTTCATTTTAACTTTCCAGGAAAATGTGATAATGCTGTTCTCACGCTGAATGAGATTTTACATTTTTCAAATGATAACTCAAAGAACTATCAGTTTTTCTGAATTCTCAGTGTACACAGTGAGAAGATGCCATGGTTGGACTTCTTTCAGTGTTAAAGAAGATATTTGCACATAAATGGACCAAGTTAGGGAACAAACCCTTATAGCTTCTAGTCAAAATGTGTTTTGCTGAAATCTAAAGCTAGATGACGCAGAGATAAAAGGAATTATAGGCTCTAAAACACAATCAGATTTTCTTTTCTTCAAGTTACATACGTCCTAGTGTTGTAATCTGAAGAGCAGAAAAGAAACATTCTGGATTTTCTTCCATAACCAGCTGATTAACTGGATACACTGAATTCTTAATACTTTTCTTTCTGATAGTTAAGAGTCACTTTAGGTTGCAATTTCCCCAAGAAAGTACTGCTGGTTATGGCTGTACACTGCGCAGGTGAGGAAACTGAGGGTGTAAAGTTCTATAGAAAAGAAGAAATGAAAAAGACCACATCTATTTCCCCATTTCTCTCTTCTTCTTTCTTCCTAATGCCGTAATTCTATACTTCTCCCATTACTTCTCTAAGGTTTGGCTTTTTAGGATTTATTCACTTTTGTTTTATTTGTTTTCTTTAATCCGTTCCCCAGTTGATTGCCTTGAACAGTGAACAGACACAAGCTGATGCTTGGATATTCTTAAAGATCTTTAATTGGCATGGATATTTTTAATTATTTATGTCACTAGTATAAGTGCTCTCGATTGGTTTTATAAGAGGAGCTGAGTTTTAAGAAGATATGCAAAAAGCTTGAGCCTGGGTGCATCTTCCCAAATCTGTTTGACAGTATGCTCCTGTTCCAGTTGCATTAGGTACCATAGCAACTGCAGGGAGGGAAGCTGGGCACCAAAGAACTATCTCAGCTAGGGAAGCAAATCTGTAGTTAGAAGCAAGAACAACCCTACCATCATGATTTTTTTTCACCCTAATACCTTGTCTGTTCTGCATCTAATTCAAAAAGTGTGATGTTCCCGAAGAGCAGCAATTTGAATTGCAATTTTTTTTTTTTCCTTTTCCCTTTCAGGATCCAGCAGCTGTTCCATAATGGTGACATTGTCTAAGGCTTTAACATAACTTAGTCTCTTACTCTTAAAATACAAATACACACTATATACAGTTTGTGTAAGTAAAAACTGTTAATACAGGTGTAGGCACTGGAGTTACCTAACTCCTTTTAAAATAGACACATTTGATCTGATTTCCTTCGACAATTATGGGATCAAACGCCCCTACCTCCCATGTAGACACCAGATGTGGACATCTACAGTCTGAAAGAGCGAACGTGCATCTTTTGCCCAAAATATAGTCTCATTTCCTTTTCGTGAGGTTACACAGGACATCTTCCATGGGATCAGCAGATAGGACAGAGGAGAAAGAGGACCAGCACCTCTCTGTAGAGGCAGGCCTGGAGGACAGACAGGACACCCTATGACAGCTAACACAGCACTAGAGAGATGCTGGTTGGGGAGCTGAATCAAGCCCTGAATCTCATCCCAATGATTTATTGTTAACACCTTTGCCTCTGGGAGGGTCACACTGCACTACATCACTAACCTTTTTTGTTCTCATGCATTTACCTTCTCTTCTCCTCACGGTCCCCTTCTAACTCCGCACCACTTCATCTTCCATGTTCTTGGCTACTTTGTCTCACAGTAACACAGCACAGTCAGAGGAAGCAAAATTAAAGTTCTTTAAACCAAAGGGGTCATTAATCTGTTTCACAGTAAGGACTAAGTACAGCGAGTGCAGGAAGGGCTACATTTAAATCTTAAATTATAATAAATACTCAAGAAAACATTACCTTTAAAAGAAAACAGCAGGTTTATGATCACCAGGTGTAAAAGATAAAAAAAGCCAGCTTAACAAACTATTAAATATAAAATGGAAATATTAAATGAAGTACTAAATCTTTCCCAAGGGGGTAATCACTACAAAATTTCCTTAAATATTAGCTTCTACCTAATAACACAGTAAAGGGAAAACCCTCGCACGAAAGAAATTACAGATTTTAATTCTCTACTCTGAAGGAAACCCCCACATTAGACGGCTATTTCAATTTATTTTTAAAACAAAAGAATAAGTCATGAAGAACCAAGTCCCTCATGGGACTGATCAAAATTGAATTTGCAGTTTCCTGTACTATGCTGACAATCGTTTACAATCAAATCAGAATGAGAAAGGGAAATAGACTGTCTAAGGGGACTACTGAGCCAGGTAATAGCTTCAGTACAGCACAGTCACACAGCAGAAAGCAAATTAAAATGTAAATAGAATTTTAATATGGTTGAAGTAGGACTTACTTTGCTTACACGATACTTGCTTGCAGCTTGTAAGTAACATACCAGAAGTTACCAAACTGAATACTCATTGGTGATAATCAGGCATTTTATGTCGCCAGCAATTTGTTTAAAATAACATGAGGCTAAAACCGTGTTAGGCAAAACCAAGAAAATTGTCTTATAAACTACTTAAGTTTAAAATTGTCACGACATAACAGGAGCACAACGCAAAGCCATGCTCTAACTTAAAATTTCTAGCCCAATTCTGTACATCTACAAACCTTGAAAATTATATCTACATTATGTCATTTTATAAATCACAAAGACTTTGTAGGTACAACATAAAGAACAAGGAATACTTCAAATATTTAATTATTTTTAGATCTCTAACAATAAGTAAACACATTCATGCATCCATAATGCATTTTACACAAGCATAGAACAAAGACATGTTATGCTCCATGGATAAAAATAACATATTACTTTGATTTGGAATAAATTTTCTCAGCCACGTAATAAGCGCGATCCTGCTGAACAGCTATGCTACACTTCGCACAACTTTATCTGATCCAGAACAAGCAGCCAGCCCACGGCTATCACAGCGGTGGCAGTGGAGGGGAACATCCACCAGCCTTCAGATTCATCTCTCTTCATTCTTCAAGAAAAGCTAGTTAATGGGCTCCCATTTAGCACATATTTCCTTCTTTTTAACATCCTGGTGACTGTACAGGATTCATTGAAAAAAGCAACAACAAAACTGATGAGATCTGGACAACTGGAAGTATATCTAAGGCAATTCAGCTATGCCAGTACAGACTATACTCATAGATTATACAAGTAATTAAAAACACTCACTGGAGCAGGAACGTGCAACCTTCCTCTGTGCCCTAACCACTGAACTACAAACCTAACTTTTCACTTTGCTTCTGACCCAATGATTACTAAGTAGTTACACAGACTAGAAAAGCCGCGACAGGAAAGTCTGAATACACTGCAAAATAAATAATCCAGAAAACAAACAACTCTCCTCCGTAATATGCTGTATTTTCCAACACTATCTAAAAATCCTACATAAATGGCTACAATATATGAGCTGAATGGCTCTGCAGATGATCTACAGTAAATCTGTAGCATTTTGCACTGTGGTCTGCTATGCACAGGCATTTTAAATGCACTTAAACAGTGAATATAAAATCTTCTTTTCTGGAATTCCAGAATCAGCAGATCTCTGTCACAGCAGCACTCCTCTAGTCTGCACAGATCTAAATTCAAGCCCTTAATGCAAGTTGAGATTTGTAGATTTATTAAAAGTCGACTCTACTTCTATCAATAGCTCTTTTAAGACCCAAAACACAGTCTCCTTTGCCTGCTGCTGATGACCTGCTTAATATTAGTAAAAGTTTGGTTCATTACCACTGTTAGAATCACTGTGCCAACCACTTCATGACACAGCCATACTTTTCTGCTTCATTCCAGAAGAACAGAAAGAAAAGTAGGCAATCCCTTCCTATTTAGCATGTACGCAAATAGCCACACGAGGAGCAAAGGGGTGAACAATAGGTTTCACATTCTGTGCACATAACCTACTTGCACATTTCTACCTCTCTGGCAGGAGGGAAGCAGTTCACTCCGAGCAGTAAGCCACCTTTCATTCACTTCAGTAATAAAAGCAATCACACCTCCAAGTAGTTGATAGGCTGGAAAATCAAATATAAGCTTATTGCTTAATAACCTGCTCATGTTCTCAGACCTTGCTCACGCTGCATTGGACAGGGTGGCTGTAAGGTTTCAGAGGGCAGGGAAGTTCTAAGGGCGCTGTAACATACACACTGGGGTACAGCTCCAGACACCTCAGTGCAGGTATCTAAACAGATGAAATTCAACCACGTGTCCAAGCTGTCATTACACCCTAAGGTGACACTGGGCTCAGTTCAGCTGTCTAACCATATGTTTCTAGTGACCTAAGGTGTCTAGTGCAGTGCTTTTTTTGCAGATCTCCTCGTTTAATTCTCTCTTTACTAGACATGAGCTACTTTTTAAAGTGCAGGTGTAGTTATCTACAGGAAAAGTCAGTACTTGTTTTTTTAAAAAATTGTAATAATGAATTTTAATGTTTATTTGATTAATTCCTATTTGATGCAGTTCTACCCTCCCTCACTTTTCCTTTCTGCTATTTTGACAAGATGGTTTTCTAATTTAAAAAGACACTTAAAATCCAGATTTCTCTGATTTAGATGTAAACATATCTATCTTTTAAAATTCCACCTAAAACCAGACAATTTTAGTTTACTTTTGACGGGAAAATGCAGTACATGATTACATTTCTCCTAAACAGTGTGCCAGGTTCACAGAAATGCAATTTGAAAAAAAATCAAGGTAAAAATAAGACTCTCTATATGGTAAAAACTGCAAAATTGCTTGAATTTTCTATATGTAGTTCATAATAGCAAAAAGTACCTATTCAAGTGACAGTGTAGAGATTTAGTAGCTCTGTACACAACAGTTCCACTGTAAGAATAATAAATAATGAAAAAAATTGTGTACAAAGTTCTGA
The DNA here is from genome assembly GCA_011057875.1 of Pterocles orientalis. NCBI lineage: Eukaryota > Metazoa > Chordata > Aves > Pterocliformes > Pteroclidae > Pterocles > Pterocles orientalis. The sequence goes on along the minus strand of WKFP01014064.1, from coordinate 350,211 downwards.
ACAAATTCATGTTCTTTTAATAATGAAATATAGTATTCTAAATTTAAACCCAACCTGCAAGCATCATCTTTATGAATTAAGAACTTCATCCCATTATGTTACAAGTAGAGAACTGCATTATCTTCTTGGAAATAAATTAATGAATAAAACATTTTTTATTAGAGCACGGCACCCATAGATTAAAACTAGTTACAACATTCAATTCCTTTAACCTTCCTTTGTAAATCACATTTTAAACCTGTTGTAAGGCTGAGAGAAGTCTGCTGAGCAGTCTAGTCAAATCCTTGGCCTCCAAAGAGGAATCAGTCATACCCACAACATAATTCTTGGCAGCTGTTGTCTTGTCCAGCTTGTTTCTAAGACCCGTGGCCATGGAAACCCTCAAAAGTTTAATCAAAAGCATTTTCATGTTGCCATTGAAAAATATTTCCCTCTATTGAGCCTACATTTTCTTTTCCACAGTATGAAACTATTGGTTCTTATCAACTACACGACAGAGTACAGGTAATTACTTTCTTCTATGTAGTTGTCACCTACATTTTTGAAGAAACAGCATAATCCTTCCCTAGGTTTCTCACTTTAAATGAACTAGGGTTTGTCCATTTTTTAAAGCTATCCGTTCAGATTTCAGAGCATTCTTTCGCTTTCTTTTTTCCAATTGGTCCATGTCTTTCTTCAAGTGAACTACCCAAAACTGAAGACACTTCTCCAGTTTACCAGTGCAAAACAGAAAAGTTTCAGTTCACAAATCTCCGCCGTCTTTCTGTTTAAGAATCCTACAACAGCTGGCTTTCTCACAACAGCATGAAACTGCTGACTTCTGTATACATAGCACCTTGCATTTGTTCCTACTGAACATGTTTTGCAGACGTTGTCTCCAACTTGTCAAGCTTATTTTGAGTTCTGTTCTCTTTGGCTGAATTTTTTTTTTTTAATTTTCTTAACAGGGAGAGTAAAAATACTAAGTGAAAACTTTTTCACATGTACTTGGAAATCTTGGGTATCTAAAAGGCTATAGAAAATGCTATCTTTGAAACAACGCTAAACATTCCTTCAAAACCACCAACTTTATACCGCCTTATTCTGTTGAGTTCAGTCTTCTTTCAAACACCTACATTTTGCCAGCAATCAGCTCCCCAAAATTCTCAGAATAAGCAGGAAGTAGGCATCCACAGTTCTGTGAAAATGCAAACTTTCCATAGCCACTGCTCACAAGGGAATGATGCTTTAAATTTGTACTTCATAGGTTTCTTCTTATGTCTGAGGACTACATAAAGTATAAAAAGTATAAATTAGCTTATGTCTACACTGATCACTGTGTTGCACAGATGTAAATCACAACAGCAGCTAGCTAGGTACTAATAAAAATATAATTATGAAAACATTTTAGTATTCACTGAGTATGTGAGTCTGACCGGCGTATCTACATCAGCTTCGTTGTAACTCAGATATTATTGCAACTAGGAGAAAAAATTAAACGATGGGGAGGCACTCTTTATCAGGGAGCGTAGTGATAGGACGAGGGGTAACGGGTATGAGCTGAAAGAGGGTAAATTTAGACTAGACATTAGGAAGAAATTTTTCACTATGAGGGTGGTGAGACACTGGCACAGGTTGCCCAGGGAAGCTGTGGATGCCCCATCCCTGGAAGTTTTCAAGGCCAGGCTGGATGAGGCTTTGAGCAACCTGGGCTAGTGGAGGGTGTCCCTGCCCATGGCAGGGGGGTTGAAACTTGATGATCTTTAAGGTCCTTTCCAACCCAAACCATTCTGTGATTCTATGATGGTAAATAAACCATAGGCTGAGGCAAAAATCCATAAGCACTAAGTGCACACTAAAAAAGTACAATTTAAGAAAAATTGATGTGGTGAAAACAATTATTACAGAAGCCCATTAAATCCCTGTGTACACATACCCCAGGAATGCCTGTAGCACAGCCTATGCGCATGCAAGTTAAGTCTCTAAAAGATAAGAATGCGATACAATGGAAGTAAATCCCTTCAGAATCATAAAAGATTTGCTTGCAATACAGAAATAAAATGCAGGATTAATACTGAAATTTTAAGTATTAATCTAAATCTCCAGATTTCTGCACTTAATACAGCCCCTTAATGCTGTTTTTTATATACACAGACACATGGGGTCCAATTCCAAGTTATATTAGCATATTCTTTATCCTGCTTTTGTAGTATAAAGTGATCAAAATACTATCTGAATAGATGATTTCTGAAGTCAACAAAGTTTGCATAACAGCTTTGCTCCTTAGACCAACCAGCAGGCGTAGTAATTTTCCTGCACTGTTTAAATACCCTACTTTCTCAGTCCATCAGGGAATACGATCATAGCTGTGAGGAAGGTCTCATTCTGAGCTGCTCTGCAGGAGCATAACCCCAGTGACCAGAGACATTTTTGAGACCCTCATCTCTCAATGTATCAAGAGAGTGACAATCAGGTCTCCTAGACTGGCCACTTTTTTTGACTTTTAAAAGAATCATTCCGTTTCACTCGATTAACAGAAGCTGGGATTCACAGATATTTGGATTTTATCTTATTTATATCACACTTAAAATATAAAGGATTATGGAGCCAAGAAAGAAGATGTCTGAACTCTGAAGCAGTTCTTCACATTGCAAATATTCTAGAGGGCAATGTATCATCTGAAACCATAAGTGAGACAGAGCAGCTCTTGCTTCAAGTTTTCTGATCTCCAACTCATTCTTCAGAAAATTTCACAAATGGAAAACAATTGAATCAGTGCCAAGCGAGATTTAGTTTTACAGGATGAACAGATATTCCATTATTTCTTACGGCTTACTATGCTACCAGAGAAAGCCACTGAAAAGACTTCAACACATTTTCTAGCTCACACAATCTATTTTAGCTACTGACTACAACTTTATCATATTTAAATGCAGTAATGGCATTGTGACCTCAAACAATATAACAGTTTGACTTCACTTAATTCTACTCTAGAATAAAGTGGACATTGATATATTGTGTAGTGACAGCTTCACAGAAAAACATGAAACTGCATCAGGAAAACTTGATTCAATAGACTCCAAAACTTACATCACAAAGGCATTAAGGCATTACAGTTTTCCTACATAGTAGGAAACGTGTCAGGAAATGCTGTATTGAAGAATGCAGTTTATTACCTCTTTCTTACAGAGGCACACTTGCCAAGTCCACTGTTTTGGAGACAGGTTGCCACATTCAAAGATGCACAGTTCCATGTCTTTATATCAATTGTACAGTACTAAAGTTGCCAAATACAATAGCACAAAGAAACAGTAGCATAAAGAAAAGTCCATTTGCTTTCAGACTCTACAAACTAAATACTATCTCTAAATTTCCCATTCGACCAGACAAGCTGTTCCCCTGTTCTGCGTCATATATTGCCACTTTTTAAAGGGTTATGAGCCTCTGTGTGGAAAAATAGGGAAGAGACACAACATCTGCTGTTCTGTGTCACATAGCTCTGTCTCGCTCCAAATCACCAGGCTCTTAGATGACTATCCAGTTCTTCTCCAGGTTGTTCCAAACTGTAGGGAATTTCTTTTTCCCTACACAAAAATGGCACTACATTGTGACTATACAAGGCTTGATCCTGTTGGTGCTTGTTCCTCTTTTGTCCAGAGGTATACAAGGGTCAGCGTGAACTTTGTGTAACATCTAAGAACTGTGCAAAAGGAGTGTGTGTGCGTGTTTGTATCGGTCTACAGCCTATAAAATAAAGGTTAAAAAAGCATTTGTTTTCATGGTTTCCACTGGAATGGAGATGTTATGGCAATCCCTGTACAGCACTCACAATCTTTTTCTCAGTTATTATGCAGACAATAAATACTAGAAATGCAGAGATGTGCTTTTCCACAAACACCTACTTCACGGTTAAAAAAGGCTTTAAATCTAAATGATACTATAATCCATGGAATATTCTCTCTCAATTATACTTCTTTACATAAAAAGAAATTAAAGACAAAAGTACTAAAAACATAGAGTGTATCAAGTATATAAAACACATACACTTTACGTTTTGAAAAATATATGTTTAAAAGAAAATTCTGACAGAAAGTCAGTGGGAGAATAAATTAGTATGAGGCTGTATATTTGTGAAGGATGGCTTGCATTCCTGCAACAAGAACTGCTCGTACATTTCACCAAAAAAAATGAAAAACTCTTAATTCTCAGGCAGTCCTGAAATCATCCCTCTATAGGGAGGACGTATCATCACTACACTGCAAAGAAACACTTTGGGTCAGTGCTTCTTTAATTCCTTTCTACACCGTGAAACGAAAAGTGCGTATGTCCCACATTAGCCTCTGAATTGGTGTTTCCAGCATCCTCCTGGACTGGCAGGTGATACAATTTGAATCTTTACAAACTGAGATTATACCAATGATTAGGACACCCACTGACAGCTGTGACAGGCAGGCTAAAAGGCAATAGTCTCAGAAGGCAGAGAGCAACTGCAACTTGCTTTTAGCATTAGACAGCCTAAACTTCAAAAAATAGAACGCTTTATCGCCCCAGGGTCAAATTTGCTGCCCATTTTATGACCCTAGGCAGTTGTTTTTGTTCTGCTAATCATTTTAGCTCCACAGGTCAAAAACAAGAGATTCACCAGGATAACGTCCTAAGCCTGTAGGATGTTACCATCTCATCCTGTTGAACTAAGCAGCCATTAAGGCTGTAAGTACACATTAATAGACAAATGACAAGACTGCGGGGCTTTGACCTCAACAGACATGAACTCTATATCCCTTTCTACCACATACAACCTTGTATTGCCACTGTTTCTTACATCTCCCCAGCTCCTAACCAATTTCTGCATTAACTTATACCTTAATAATTCAGAGAAAACTGAACAGTATGCAGGGTAATTGCTAAAAGGCAATCCCACCACAAGCCCAAATAATCACTAATTTATCAGATAGCTTCCTGCTGTCTATGGGAACAACTGACAGTCAACCTCCTATTTTTTTTAAATTATTTTTTAGTAACTCTGAAATTTTTTTTAGAAACTCAAAAGCTTACAAATCTAGAACTCAAAAATGAGCCTCAAAAACAAATTACCCAAGTATTTTTATTAGAACAAGACAAAGAACACGGTGGGCTGAAATAGTAGAGCAACAAAATCTCTCTTTTGTAGTACTTCAGGCAATAATTTTGCATTTTAGTATCATCCAAACTAAAGGGGTTCGAGAGGAATGCCAAATTACCGGTTTACAATTCAAATCAAAGCATCTTACTTAAAATGGTTTCTTACTTTTTCTCAAACATAATTTTTTTTAAAGTAACAAATTCGAAAAAGCAATGCAGTTTTTAATCACGTGCATGATTTAATACTCCTTCTTTGAAAGCATAAGACGATAGGGAGAAACTAAAAATTAACAAATAACTTCTATTACATGCATAAACTAATCAAAGATGAAAATCAATAGAAGTACGAACAAGTTTGGAAACAAAAAGCAGAAAGCCTTACCTTGAAAAGCAGCTGCATTACGAGATATTAAAAATTTTAATGTAGCACTTGATGTTTGAAGCACTTGCTGTATATCTTGCTTTGCTGCAGTCTGATACCTTTCTTCCATCTTTCTAGTACAGCACGTTGGATTTTTAGAAGTACAAACCTGGAGATCAATCCCTAGAGAAAGAGAGAATTACATTGATTACTACAAACCAGAAGTCTGCAAATACATAGAAAACAGTTACTTTTTTTTTTCTTTTACATAGGTATAGACACATAAAAGAAATATCCAAAGCTTTAAAGACATCTGGTCTTGTAAAACAGAAATAGAAAGGGATACTACCTAAAATTCAGTGGGAAGAGTACACCTACTACAGTTAATTAAACCCAGACAATATAATCTTATTCCAGCTGTGAATACGACTAACCAGTGTTGGTAAAATACATTGGATATGCATTGTACATCATCGCACAGGTGGTAGATGCCCCATCTCCGGAAAATATTCAAGGTCAGGCTGGATGGGTCTGAGCAACCCCATTTAGTTGAAGATGTCCCTGCTCACTGCAGGGGAGGCAGCGATTATCTAGGGAAATCTCTTTGAAGTGGTTTCCAGCAGCAGTGTAAAACACTGTGATTAGTACACATACAAGCCACGCTCCAGGAAGCTGAGCACCTTCACTGTCACAACAGAAGGTTAGAACTCCATCCCAATGCAGGTACGAATCACTGAACTTCTGCGAGTACTAAGAAATTTTATTTTTTACGTGTTATGCTATTGCTACAAGATATTTTTTTTCCTCATACAGCTTGATGTTTTTCAGAGCTATTGTTATCCTCATCATTTATTTAAACATTTCCATGTTTTTCAGTATGTACACTTTTACAATTTCCAAACTAATTTCTCCTGGACAGACGCCTTTACAATTCTTTTGCTGTATGAAAACTTTAAATATTCCATCCCCTGACATTCCAGTTGAGACAAAGAATGAAAATAAAGCTGCAAAATTAAGGTGGTCTATTATATTTTCTATTCATTTGCTACTCCAGTATTTATGTCAGGCATCCTAAAGAAAGTGTTTAGTGTCAGAGTCAGCCTTTAACAAAGCTGCTTGCCTCCAAGCAACATTAATGAGCACCTTAAAATAATTATTATTATGAATATTAATAATACAGCCCGCCAGTGCTCTACAACCTCAAACTCCATGTAACTATCTATATACAGCCTCCCTCTCCTCCACCTCCACTGCATGGCCCATGCTTCCCCAAGCCAGATTCCAACCCTTTGACCCCCCTGACTCCTGCCTCCCAGTCAATACCAGCCCTCCAAACTGGGGCCCCTGCACTGCCAAACATCCCCACCTTCCCTGTCCGAGACACCCTCAAAATACTGAAGACCCCTCCTCTCATGACACTTTTCCTCACAAAATAACGGTATGTGCTGCATTAGTCCAAATCACAGCCAAGGATAAAACAAAGCAGATGTAGAAACTGCTACATCACCCAAGAGCCATATAACGCAGATTAGCTGCTCTGTGTACAGACCTCTCTGCAAAGGGCAACTGCTGCAGTGTCGCTAAAATTCAACAAAAAGTGGGGAAGGAGCTGCAGTGGGAATGGATCAAGTCACAGGACCCTAAGCAGCCTCTTCGGATGCATGTGCTTAAGGCTTGCCACCCCTAGGATTTGAAACAGGCAAAGCTGTAACTTGAGCTATATGAAAGTTTGTTTTTCTGCAACCCATAGCTGTAGCTCTTACACCGCTTGTTTAAATGCGTTTATCAGTTTAAAAGTGCTGAAAAGGGTTTTTCTTAGGGCAGTGGTTATGACTTCAGCAAACGGGTTCTGGAAAGAGACAGCAGGTTACTCAAGGGAACGGGTGAAGAGATCGAACTAATGGTACGTGACTCACATCAAGCAATGTAAGGATTAAAGCTATGTTAATACCACCTGTTCCAGGGGTGACTTATGCTGCATGTATAGAAAATGCATATAACTTCAGCTACAATAACTCTAACGCAAAACATGTCTAAGTTGACATTATTTAAGGAAATAAAACACTGCAAGTTTCTATTAATCCTTTTAAATCTCTTGCTCGTGATTAGATCCATCTACTGTCATACTGAATACAAATTAATTTAAATATTAATTTGAATTTTAAAATAAGATTGTTAAAACAGCAAGCAGCAAACTGGACTAATGTACCACCCACCTACAACCAAATTAAAGGTACGATAAACAAACCTGCAGCAATATTTACTCATCATACCAGAAAGGTCTATCCACAGGTATGACACAAAGTTCTCTCCCAATTTATTTTTTTTTAGTCTCAAAGAGTTTATCACACAAAGAATATCCCAGTCTGAGACAAGCCCAGGTATAGTCTGCCAGCAGCAATACACCCGACAAACATCAAGAGAACAACTGTTTATACTGATAGCAATATTACAACAGCCTTTTTTTCCTTTTTGGTTACAGAATATTATCTTCTGCTTGTAACAAAAAACAACTCGCTACTGTCAAAAAAAGGCAGGCGGCTACCTAGTCATGTAACAGACATTGTAAAAGAGAGGAAACATGTTACTGGACACAGTCTGCTCGAAAGTTTGGTCTTCTGTAGTCCAGGGTAGCAACTCTGCTGTCCTTTTTTCTCATTACACTGATGGAAATTTTGAACTCAACCATTTCATGATCACTGTGGTCGACAGCCACCTACCACCACAACTCCCACAAGTGCCTCTCTGTTGACAAACACCAAGTCTAAGAGGGCATCTCTCCTAGCTGCTCAGTGAGTTCTTGTGACAAGAAGTTATCTCCCACAAACTTCAAGAATTTCCAAAACTTGCTCATCACAGCAGAATGACATTCGCAGTTGATGTCTGGGAAGTTGAAATCTCCCATAAGGACCAGGGCTACCGATCGTAAAACTTCTCTCAGTCGCCTACAGAATAATCATCAGGGCTGACATTCTGGCTGGGCAATCGATCTACTACAACATCTCCTTTGTTTTCCATCCCCCTAATCCTCGCCCAGAGGCTCTCAATCACATCATCACTAACTGTAAAGGCTGTACAATCAAACCTTTCCCTTATCTATAGAGTGACAGCTTTACAATTCACATTACTCCAGACAATACCACGGTGGATGAGTACTAAGCTCTTCAATTAACTGTTATTACACAGTCTAGATACCCAATAATTTAAGAAATAAAAATAACTCTGAAAAGGCTAAAAAAGGAAAACTCCTAACTAGGCATATTTTGCTTCCTCACTGTAGTCTCACAGTTTTCTGACAAGTAACTTATTAGAAAGACATTCTACAATCCTGTGCATTGCAGAAGTCTCACCAATACAACTGCTCCATCTTCAAACTCAACACAGCCTGTATATGAACCCAAACACCAGCTGGAGACCTACAACTATTCCCAGTGAAGAATACAGCTGGGGGGGTTGGGGAGGGTTTTGTTTTGGTTTGGTTTACAATGTATTTAAAAACAGTAAATACCTCACCACCACATATTTAAGACAACCTACCTTACCCTCCAAACCTTAGCAGATAGTAACTACATACACATGTCCTCTCTCTGCTTGGAACTGAAAATCTAAGAAAGAAAACGTGGCGAAGGGTTATTATCAAGTTGCCTCAAACACAAATAACACTGTGTCGCATGTAGCATCATTTTAGTCAACGGCACTGTTTCAATAAACAATAATTTCATGAGCAGAAGTGCGTAGCTGAGCTGTCAAACCAAGCAAAAATTAGAACTTGTGAGTACTACTCCTCATTCTCCTACTGACTTGACATGTGTCTTTCACAAGTAAACACCAGCTTCATTTCTTAGAAGCAATGATCTCCTTTTTTCTATGAGGTTCAGAAAAGCAGATCTTGCACAAAACCTTTGTGTCATTTTTACAATACATAAGACCTTTCAGCTACTACATTTTAGCTATTAACAAGTAATATACACAGCACCTGCTCACACACAGTTCGTGTGTATATAGGCATGGATTTGCGTAATACTTGTTTAGGATTAAAATTAAATAACCTAAAGATTAGAGCTCTATTACCCAAACTGTGCCTAATATTTTAAAAAAATGTTAGGCACTACTTAGCTCTCAAATCTTTGTCTCTTGTAAAGCAGGAGCTAATACGAAATTTTATCTAGGCTTATTATGGGCTTTACAGCTCCAAAAAGACATTTAGTCGTTTAGCAAAACTCTAAAATAATAATGAATATTTGTTTATGGTTTCAGCTGACTCTTCAATATTCTTTTATTCCCTTGATTTTATGGTAAATATTTTTTTAAGCAGCATCTTTTTAACACAGATATCACTCGCAACCCTAAGGGAACTTTGTTTTATACTTTAAGACTGCTAATCACGTACATCTAAAGCACATTTTATTGACCTACTTCTCATTAAACACAGCTGCTTTCAACAGTCAGGAAAAAGTAACCAAACACAACACACAAAAGAACCCAACTGACTAAAAACTGAGTGGTTTCTCGAAGTCCACAGAGTGGATTTGTAGTTATTTCTTTATAGAGCCACAGAACAAGCAACAGCTTACAGACAATGTTTCAGAAGAGGGTATGTAAACCAGCAAGTGAAAGCGGTCGTTCCATTTCAGTACAACCAATGTTAAAAAACCACACACTTATTTTTCGTGTTTTCACATGAAAAAATCTTCCTATCTTCTATCTTCCACAAGAATTGTTTTGTCGATAACCAATTTTTTTGAAATAGACAGTTTTCTGCTCCAGTAAGGAATATTGGCTTTTTTCAGTACCAAATTCTGAAGGCTCTACACTGCAATCTATTTTTAGACAAAATCACAAGACAGCAAGAAGTGAAATAACTTAGCCTGTAATACATACATATTAACATAGGAAAGGTTTTACAACTGAAACAGTTCAGCAAGAATAAAATGTAATTATTCTGAGATATAGGCTTACTTATTTCCAGATGATCTGGAACGTATTTCAAACTTTCATTCACAGGCTCAGCAATACAAATTCGTATTTTCAGTACCTTGAGACAACCACATGCTGACAGGATGAGGATGTTAATTGCCAGGAAGAGAAAATACCAGATGTGTGATACTTAGACAAATACTTCCATGAGATCAAATCCAGAGTCCGAAAAATTCAAAAACACACCTGGGATTGTCATGATAGTCAGTCTTTTAAAAGCCAGCCCTGAAATACCATGGGGCCTGGAAGCAGCTGTTCAAAGCAGTGATTTATGGAAAAATGGATTTACAACCTGTACCAGACACGAGTCCTTCTCACCCTTTGATATCTGTTAACGCATTTCTGTTACAAGCAGCGCTCCAGACTTAACATTAATCGCCATTATGATGATTGCTGAAAAGTGCTTCAGCACTGCTAAATATAAGAGGCAGGGATAAGCCTCAAGCACCTGGCTGTCAAGCACACTGTTGAACTACCACCTCAACTCTTCCTGCGGCTCAGTTCAGAAAGCGACAGCATTTCTCTCAGCTTCACTTCCAGAGATGATGCATTCTACATACTGCTTTCAGAAACACCTTAGGCAACACCACAGTACAGGTGTGGCTCCTTCCTAACATCCTCGAAGCTCATCCTCCTACTAGCAGGCACCCTAGCAAAGTACAGGCATCCCTCCATACACCCACGCTACAACTCACGGCACAAACATGCATCCACGTTACGCGATGCTCGTAGCTGGTCATCCCAGCCAGAGCCAGACCTAAGGGTAATCCTGAGCTGCTGACTTCCTAGAGAAGACAAAATATGGGAGATAGAGATGGGGAAGCTGCTACACAGTTAAGCCTTTTTTTTTTTTCTTTTGGTTTTAATCTCAAAATGTTGTAAGAATTATTTCACAGTTATCATTTTGTGGACCCAGAGGTGAAATACTAATTGCATTCAGGAACTAACAGTGTATGGTCACACACACAAAGAATTACGTTGTAGGCAACAGTCCTTACAAAAACAGACGTGATATAATGAACATCAGTAACGATATGAAAGAGCAACTCACTTTTTGTCTCTGCCTAAATCGTTCTCCACAGATCTGAACACCTGTTAGACAAACAGAATAACTAGAAGTGCCCCTGCCTGCACACACCAGAAAGAAAAAGAAAAAATCTTGAAATGACTTCAGATAGAACCCAAATCCAAAATTACCTCAATGTAAATCATATTAGAAAGCCAAATTAAAATTCAGATATTATCCTGGAGTTGCATCAAAGCAATCTGCTCTGGATTTTAAACTGACTTCTATTGTTACTTTAAACTGAATTAGCAAGAATAATTTGAATTAACAAAAGAGTATTACACAACAACTTTTCCTGAGATTATCTCATCCTTCAAGCAGTTTGTCTCATTTATTCAATTTCATATGCATAACAATTCTCTATCAAAAAGACTTTGCAATAAAATTTATACCATCACAGAGTCTTCATTCTTTTCTATGCTTCTTGTTCTCACAGCTACATACA
>WKFP01014064.1:312806-330517 GCA_011057875.1 Pterocles orientalis | reverse complement strand
GCAGCCCCCACCCCTCGCACGAGGAGGGGCTCCCCCAGCGCTGCCCACCCGTGTCTGCACGGCGCCCCGGCGGGGAGCGGAGGTGGGGAGGGGAGGAGACCCCACGGACCTCCGGAGGGGTGGGGAGGAGGAATCTCCAGGGAAATAAAGGAACGCCCCCAAGAGCATTAAAAAAAAAAAGACTTAAAATAAATTGTAGTGCTTTTAGGGACTATTTGCAATAGGCTTATAAACTGGCAGAAACACACACGAGTCAGTTTGGCTTCAAATGCCAAACTTTTCCTTTTCTAACAAAAGTCAAGAATTCAGCTATCTTCAAGAGGTCTTTTAAAAATTCAGTTTTCTTAGGCAAAAGTGGCAAAACCCTCTCATGTCTAAGCCAAAGTCCAAGGGTATCTGTCAGAGCAGCCAAGGAGGCAGCAGGGATTCATCAGGTTATCTTTTAAATACCTTCCTTGATGGCAGAGTAAAGAATCGCCACCATGCACAAATTTAAACAGCACACCTTACCCCTTAGAGCTGGACATGGTTCTTAGTTTTGAAGCTGCTGGTGGTCACTCAGCACTGTACTATCCCAGCTTTCACTTAAAAATAAATAAAATACACTAGTATTTCCCTTTTCTGAATCATCTATTCTCCCAGACTTGGCAACTTCCTCCTGTCAGCAAATTCCAACATATATCATATGAAATGTCCTTGTTCTACTGTTCTTACAGCGCTGATATATAAAGAGTGAACACAGATGACAGGTTACAATCTTCTCGATAAAGGAAACTACAGCAAAAGACATTTTAGGCCCTTCAAGAGGAAAAAGAGGGGAAAACAGGACAGGGAGTCTCACTGCAAATAAGAATACTTATTTTAGATAAAAAAAGTATGGAAGCTGGTATAAAAAATGTGGAAGCTGGTAGTAGGCAGCAAATCCCTTCTCACTTGGTAAAACCCTCTTTCTTAAATAATACATTTATTTTTAAATATTGAAAAATATCTCTGGGGAAAACAATCTGAATATGGGAGCCAGAGAACATAGGCTCTTATTCAACAACTTGAAGATGGTAGAGGAAGTTCTGTGAATCACGAAACACTAACCTCAACACCTACTACAAGACATGCAGCACTCACAATAAACATGTAAGAAAGTATTAGGAGACAAGGAAAAATTACTGCAGGCTAAGAAATTGACAAGTATTCCTACTAAAAAAAAAAAGTCAGTTTCTCATTTACCTCACAACTGCACAGAAGTTTGCCAACAGCAACAGATTACGTTGGAAAAACTCTAGAACCTCATGGATTTAAACCGAATTTGTTCTTCCTCCCATCTTCCACTAGTAGCAATTCAGAGAAACCTCTGCCCTCCAAATATACAGGCTAAGGGAAAAATGGAGTTTTTTAATAAGAAATTGAATATACATGTTTTAACTAGCTCCTTCAAGATGTAGAAGATTCCAATTTAGTCCAAAAGGTGGGGTGGGTTTGTTTGTTCATTTGCTAGTGGTTTTGGGGAGTTGTTTTTTTTGGTTTGTTTTTGTTTTTTTTTAATAACTTCAGCATAGGGACTGCGAGTGGAATAATTAACTTTAAATTCAGTCTCCCAATTAAGCCAATTTTCTTGCAGGTTTTATGCTTCAAAGCTTCCCTGATTTTAGTGTTAAAATGTACATTTTAGCTAACAAGTTTCATGAATCAAATATTCTAGAAAAGGTTTCTGCCTATTTGAAACCATATGCAGAACAAACGGACTTCTCTCATTTTAACATGAGTGTATATATATATCTATATATGTACGATACTTGATGAGAGAAATTAACACTGGCCACAGACTTGTTGCTTTTCTTGATGAAAGCCTTGACATGTCCTCTTGGGCGCTCCTCTTGGATACCTAGCTGTCATCTCAAGATGAGTAGAGAATACCACTCCCACAAATTCTCCCTTGCCTCCTTTTCTTAATCCTCATGAACAATATCACTGTATTACTTGAAACGCTGGCACAATGCCAGAGGAGGTTGCACTTTCAACGTATCCCTCTGGATCACATCAAGCTAAAATGAAACTTTCTATTATTTTTGGCACACAGCACTAAGTTCCCTGCTCATCTACATAGGTGACATTCTCCTTTGGGATGCCATCTTCTAAGTACTGAAAACACTTTATCTGGCTGTGCCGTCTTCCCCGTTTGTACCCTTTCAGAGAGCTACTACAAAAATAATCTTTCTGACCTGTCACTTGGACCACATCCACTTTTCTCTCACTCTTTGTTGTGTCAAACACAAGTGGCTTGGCTTAATTGCATATCCCTTTACTGTTCCCATCTCAGGACGCAAAGGGGAGTTTCCACTTCCAGAGGACTACAGCACTTATCTGCATCTCCAGCTTCTGAAATCATCAAATGCTTTCATGCTATCTCCTATTTTGTCCCATATATCTGAAAGCAGTTCAAACATCCATTAAGCTGCCTCATTCTTCTAAATAATTCTTGAGAGTTTTCTTTATTGAGTCTTAACTGTTATTTTTAATATGTATCACAGTAATTAAGGCAGTGTTTCATTAAAAACATGGATGGCTATGTTGACTAATATGTTCCCACCACGTCCCAGGGGCAAATTCTATCCTTCTATTATTGGTCTAATACTTGCCCTCTGTAAGCTCTTGGTTCTGATACTATCCTTTTGCTGTCTATACAGCTCTGAACAGAGCAGGGCTCCTAGCACTCCAATGGAGCTACTTCAGTTACAGCAACAGCACAGGGAGGGGAAAAACAAAACCAAACCCCACCAAACAACAAACCACCAATTTTTTATTCAGTTATACAGAACTATTCCATAGTTACTATAGTAAGTAAAAAAAAAAAAGTCCTGTTGTTTTAGGTTGAGATAATTAAGCTAATAAACTAGGACTAAAAGCTATGCAGCATTTGGATAAATAACACTACCACACAGTTAGGCCAGTAAAACTTCACACACAACTCCAAGTTTCACTTATCTAAGGGTCCATTAACTGTAGTGCTGAAAAAGAGTTGATGCTACTATTACAGAAGTTTGACCTGATTTGGAGAAAAATTCCTAAAGAGCTTTGTTTTAATAAAAACAAAATGGGGTTTAGGTAAAATTTTTTATGAAAGCTTAAGTAGAAAACAGTATTTTGTTTCCTGCTTGCAATTACAAAGAACTGTCAGCTCAGACCTTAGGTAGGGACAGATGAGAGAGAGAACGCTGGGGAAGCAGTTGCAGATCACAGAGTATCATAGACCATCAGCGCTGCCTACTCCTGCCACCAAGTGCATAATAAACGCTATCCTACTATTATTCAGTGTTCCAATCTAAACTTCAGTTGCTGTTTCCCTCAGTGCATTATGGCCCTAGCATCCCTCGCATCCCAATTCCTTACCTCTGTGTAACTCCTCACATGTTCTTTATCTTCCTGGAGAAATCAGCAAACCACTGTCAGACAGAAAACTGGCAGACCCAAAGAACTGTTACTGCTCATGCCACTATGTGGTAAAAATGTCTGTTACGCTGCTTAACTGGGTTTGCTCCCGCTGGTTAGTGGCAACAGCCGTCCGCTGCCTATGCCCAGCGCAGGGCCACAAGTCCCAGGAGCTGCAGTGGGCACTCCAGGACAGACAGCAGGAGAGACCCCAGCTCCACACAGGGGAAGGGTCTCCTCCCACCCCCCCCAAGTTATAATGCTCAAAGCTCTGCATTACTGCCTTTTCCCATAAAGTGAAATGGTTTTCAAAATGCAGACGTTGTACCCTGCCTGCATAGAAAGAGCTTTCGTTCTTTACAGTAATCCTAAATTCAAGCATTCACTTTGGGGTATTGTATCCAAAATGTAATTGCACATATATTTTCATAAAGATTTTATTTATTTAATAATTTATACCTCAAACAAAGTCAGACATTTACTTTGAAAAGTACTTCTTACTGCTAGGTACACTGTTTCCGTGGAGACTTCCTCAGATACTCCAATGTGAACATTCTTAATCTCTTGTTGTCTTTTCATTAGTATCATTTGTCTTCTTTGCAGGATATTTAACTCAGGCCTGCGCAATTAAGACATTATCAGAAAGAACACCTAAGAGGGAATGCCCACTAGAGGAAACTGCAGCAAAGAAAAGGAGCACCTCCTACAAAATACTAGCATGTAACATAGAGGAAGAATCTGTTGTGTAATTGGAAGAAGTACAGTTCTAGAACCTCATCCTAATATGAAAGAAATCTACACTCGCTATCAGTAGCAGTTTAGCATCATCAGTATTAAAAAAAAAGCCAGGCTTCTTCAGATATTTAAGTACTCTTTAAAGCATCAGCAAAAGTTGAACATAATTTTGGTCATCTCCAAACACAGAACACACAGAGGAGTACCTTTTCACTTCCCTACACGCCATAAAGGGACAGTTGTTCACATTCTATAAACTCAAAGTCAAGTTTCACCATGCCTAGAGATGTGAATTAATTTCCTTTAGTCCATATCTGATGTTCACAATATTTTTACGCCATCAGAACAATGACGCCCCAGGAGACCCTGCAACCAGAAACGATTTGTTCAACAAAAGGAGCAGGCACCACCATAGTAAGTTATCAGCTAAGTCAATACACATGCGTACAGGCACCCCTGTGTAAATGGTCACTCAACTTCTGTTACTATTCCTCATGTGCCTGCAACTTGGGAAGCATTTACTCTAATTCTGTAGTTAATGCCTAGCTTCTCAGTTTTTGTTGGTGGGTTTAAACCACATGCCTTGCACCTAAACAGAATGTATTTGATGCTTCACCTTCTGCAACTGGACCAAAGTGTTTATATTGTACCAGGTTTTAGTTTTCTTTTTTTCCCCAGGCAGGTGGAGGGACACAGAATAATCCAAAAAGCCCCAGACACACACACACACACACACACACACACACACACACACACACACACACACACACACAAAAAAGTCTTTATTAAATCACAAAGTGCTAAACAACTGTAAATCACAGAAATGTCTCAATTTTTCCTTACAATTATATGTGTAAAGCTTACCTCTAACAAGCTCCACAGTAAGTGACAAGCTGGAATCACATTCATTCTACTTAGAAAAACAGTAAAAAGGAGAAAAAATATGCTTCTTGGGCAATTTCACCAAGACAATAAATCCCAAGTTACAGCATCTTTCAGAGCTCCAGACCCTAGCTTACAGTAGCATGCCCGTTCTATTAGTCATATACAGTCTTACAAACTGATATTCAAATGTAAGAGGTGCTCACATTCTTCCTTCCTTTGTGCCCCTGCAGCCCTTAACACACAGCTACCCTGAAGAGCAAAGTTTGAGGACACTGATTGCCCAGTGTTATTTCAGCCTTCATAGAAAAACTTTACCCAGAGAGGTACAACCCTTGTTGTTGTTTTTTTTTTTCTTTTTTCCTTCAGCTCTTGTGTTCTTCAAAGTGTGGTTTATTACCCATACAACAGAACTGAAAGTGATCCTGCCACAGCTCTCAAATTTAATTCTGTATTGAGTTTTGCCCTTAGGGATCAACTCTTTATTTCTTCCTAACTTTTCTCCACTGAGTCCTAGTTCCCAATTCATGCAATGTAATCCAGGCAGTTATAGGTGCATGTTTAACTGGCACTAAAACCAGAATTTAGTCATTCATTCAAAAATCAGGGGCACTCCTAAAATTCAGCAAGGGTTTAAGTTTCCATCAGTAATGATTCCCAGGCACTTATTTTTAGATCATTAGTAGCTACACACTGCCAGCGTTGAGCAGATGACCTACCTCATGATTAGGTCCCACCTGAATCAATAAACTAAGTGAAAGAATGCCTATCAAATCTAAAGTTCAGACCAAATGGCAGTAATTTGGTCACATCGTGTGTAAATGAGTATCGAAGAAAACAAATGCAGACACCCTCATTTTCTTTAGTACTATTCACACATTCAAGATGCAAGTGACTGGCTGTCTCGGTTTGCTTGACACAAACTTTTCACACCTCTCCCAGGTTACCATGTGAGATATTAATCTATTTTTAAAGTGACAGGGCTATGCAATAGAGTCTCTGAGGTTATCCCAACAGGCACTGTAGTAGCTGTAGCAAGTGGTCTGAGGGAGAGCAGAACCTCAGTCTATCGAATTGGGGTACTGGAAGGAAGGAATACTGGGCTCCAATCTCTTTAAGTACTTGGTCATATGTAGGAAGTGCTAGCATTGATCTCTTTCTGTATTATAAATATACATAATATAGCTGTAACTTTGTATTTAAAGGCTGTTGAACCTCCTCTAACTACATGACATTTTTTTGATCTCTCTATATTTAGCAAGATGCAATTTCCATGAACACACAAGACATTTATGAACTTGGTAATGAAATTCACAATATAAAAAGTCAATTTCCAACCTTATATTTCATTTTTTAAAAATTAAAATCACCCTGTGTAATGACGTTCACGCCTGTCTGCCCACAATAACTTGTTAATGGGTATTTCTGTGATGTTATAGGTACAAAATGCCTCCGTTACAGAAAAAGCTTCAAGGGGAAATTAGATTACTTTGCATAACAAAGCCAACCGCTGCACAAGGTCTCATGAATTTTGCTGTCCCTGAACTACTTGTGAAGCTGCATTTCAAGTTTACTTCCCGTTTTGTTTTAAACAGATAAATGAAACTAGTGTGGAAACACTTAGACCCAGGTCCTTATTAAACAAAACACAAAAAACCCCAGGGTGCCTAAGGAGTTACTTTGACACAACCGATTTTCACACCACATCTTACCGCCACCCAAAGAAACCATATTTGTTCTTACATAGGAACAAAATCTTTTACAAAACTGGAACCAAACTGATAATCCATTAATCAGTTGACTAGTCTTAGCTTAACACATATCCTGGAAGAGGATCTCTGAATTACACATTTTTCCATTCTTGCCAATAGTATTAACATAAATTTAATGAAAACTATATATCACACACGTGGGACTTACAAGTCCACTGGAGGAACATGAATTAGATGATGCAGCATGTAAATACTTTGAGAGGTTAGCCTGCTGTTATCCCCTGTTCCAGAGCACTGTAAGGACAATAAAAGCAGTCAGGTTTAATCTTAGTGCTACATGGTTTCAGTAGAATTTATGAATACTTAATAGCTTAAAATAATAGAAATATTGGGAATGAGACAAAAAATTATCAAAGAAAATATTTGGAAAGTATTTTACATGCTTAGAAGAAAAGCTAAGGCAGCTCTCCAATAAATACTGTACCTCTGATTACATTCCAGCCTTGTCTTCAAGTCCAACTCTTAGATGACTTTAGTATAAAAAAATTAGTTCAAAAAAAAAATCTTAATTTTAAAAGCAAAAAAAAAAAAAACCCTGAGGGTAGGTATTAGAATGATACTTTTTTTGGCTTCGCTTTGCTAGAATATATTGTTAGATGAAACACTGCCAAGATAGTATGATGCTATATCAATAACCGCAGCTGACACACCAATTCTGATCAGCAGAGCTATTTTTGCTCTCTGGTTTCCTCCAGGAGACAGTAGGAAACAAAAATGAAGGGTCTGGGTAAGGAATTTTGTTTGCATGTTGCAAAGGCTTCTCACACCCTCTCTCTCATTTTTTTTACCCCCAAACAGAACTTCATCAGCACGTAACATTCAACTCTACAGAAATAAAATGCTACACCGAGATTGCAGTCTCATGTAACTTTGGGTCACTATATTATTTCAGTGGCTTGTGTCTTCTCAAGCTGCTCTCTATCTCACTTTGATTCGGAGGGCTAAGGTGTACCAGAAAGGCTGCATTTCCCATGATTTTGTCCTGCAGTGCTGTTCCCACTATGAGCTACAGAAGTTTGAAGAATGAATCACAGTAATAAAAATCTAGATGAGAAACAAGGCATGAAGGAAAATGGGAAAACATTTCGTTTAAAATAGACAAACTAAGTTTTCCAACAGTGGCGGGGGGTGGGGGGAGAGAATGTACATTTTCCTTTTTGCTGGAAAACACAGGGACGAACCTCCTATCTCTCCAATCATATTTTCAGGGGCCAAAAGTTAGAAAAAGTAATCACAGTAAGTTTCTGGTCTCATTTCTACACATTTATCCAAGGCTTTCTCCAGACCTAGGACTAACACTTTCTACAAAGTTGTCCATCCTGTTCAAGTCTTGTTTATATTAAATGTTCCTGCAATGACTGAAAAGATAGCTAATCAGCACCAGCTCTTCTGTTAAGAAGTTATCTTGCTCTGTCAAACTCCACTGCTCACTAGTTTATTTCAAGTCTAAACAAAAGGACCTTTCCTTTTTAAGTACATAAGCAATTGTGTGAGTTTCAGTTTAAAGATTGTCTACATGGCATTTGCTCATCTCTGCCTCTTTTCCAGAAAGGGATTATTTAACTAGTCCCACCCCCTCTTTTTTTTTTTTAAAGGAGAGCTGTCATCATATTGCAGGAACATGCAGGCAAGACGGGAGCAGGAATGCTCTGTTGGTTTTAAAGACATTGCTACTGATTTTGAACTGGCACTTTGCAAAAGAGCCCCTCACATTTTATCTTAAACTAGATGGGAATAGGGGAGTTTAGAGAAGAAGGGTATTGGCTTAAAATGCAAGTTTGGCTATTTACTGAGTTCCTGATTTTCTTTTTAAATTCCTGACTAGTTGAAATACAGCTAGAGCTGAATTAACCTGTTTTGGCATTATGTACAGTGACAGTTGCAAAGCATTGGAGCCACCAACTGTTCAAACATGGCAACAGCTACCTAACTTCTGTTCCAGAGTGGTTTATATGAAACACAGCATAAGTTCTGTCACCACTGAGTTTCCTTCATTAAAGGCACAATGTTATCATATTTATCCTACTAAAATTCTGAAACTGTATATTTATCTCAAATTATTACACTGCTACCTCTAAAGACATGATGTGGACTTAACACCCTAGAAACTCTTCCAGGTCTCCCTTCAATTAGACACTCAAATTAAAGACAGTTACTGGTAGAGGTATACAGCAGATGCAGTTCCTTGTGCATCAGTTCATAAAAACAAGTTTATACAAGCCTTTTATAAAGAACTTTGCACATTTGTCACTGCAAAACCAATCAGCAAAATGGAAACAGAGTCACTTCAGAGCATACTGGTAAAAAACCCTACATGTTCTGCTCAAACTATACCTCTTCTACTGATTTTTTAAGTTTATCTTGAACTTTTCTCTTCAAATCCAGGTATGTACTCATTCCTCCTATTTCATTTCCTCACAGTGCCTATGCTTTAACCAAAAAATTCTGTTGTTGAATTGTACCAACTCAGCTGAGGCAGCCAAATGCCTCAGCTGTCCAAGCTCTGCCATTCTGTGGAGCTGAATGCACCATTAGCAAACTTGCTGACGATATCAAACTGGGAGATGCTGTTGACTCTCTCAAGGGACAAGACATCTTGCAGAGGGATGTAGATAGATTGGAGCATCGGGTTATTATCAATGGCATGAAATTCAAGTCCAGCTTCTGCATCCAGTATAAACTGGGAGAGGAGTAACTGGAGAGCAGCCCTGCAAAAAGGGATCTGGGGGTGCTGGTCAACAGCAGGCTCAACACAAGCCAGCAGTGTGCCCTGGCAGCCAAGAGGGCAAACCACATCCTGGGGTGCATCAAACACAGCGTAACCAGCTGGTCACAATAGATTATCATCCCACTGTATTCAGTGTCGGTGCAGCCTCACCTTGAGCACTGAGTGCAGTTCTGGGCACCGCAATTTAAGAAGGATGTGAAGGTCCTTGAATACATCCAGAAGAGAGCAACAAAGCCAGTGAAAGAGCTGGAAGGCATGTCCTATGAGGAGCAGCTGAGCACTTTAGCCTCCTTTTCTCTAAATTAGACAAGCCTGAGAGGTGACCTCATTGCTCTCTATGGCTCCCTGAGGAGGGGAAGTGGAGAAGGAGGGGCTGACCTCTTCTCCCTGGTACCTAAGTGACAGGACACCGTGGGAATGGCTCAAAGCTGCACCAGGAAAGATTCAGACTGGACATTAGGAAGCATTTCTTTACCAAGAAGGTGGTTCAACACTGCAACAGGCTTCCTAGAAGTGGCTGATGCCCCAAGCCTATCAGCATTTAAGAGGCATTTGGATAATACCCTTAATAATACGCTTTAACTCTTTGAAGTGGTCAGAGAGTTGGACTAGATGATCATTGTAGGTCTCTTCCAACTGCACTATTCTATTTTCACCTGAATTCACCCAGTACAAGTGAAGGAACACCTGGACAATGCAAGCTTTGAAGTTTATTGAGAATTTTAACCAGTGTGCAACAATATCTAGTACTAATTTCAGTTTGCAAGCATCTTGGAACAAGCTGAGTTTATATTACAGCACTGCAGTCTTGCGGTAGCAGACATGACAACAAATACAACTACAGAAGCAAGCTACTAGGTGAGTCAACAATACAGCTCAACTATGAAGCCAAAAACTTCTTACAAACCTGAGACATTTCATAATACAAACCTTTCTTCAGATATTTAAAACATCTTAGCCCCTTTACTATTGCATGACAACCTAATTCCCTGATGGAGAAACAAGACTCCCCCATGAGCATATAGGAAGGGCTGTGGCAAGGTCATACTACAGCTCTGTTCACTCAGTATCCCAACTGTAATAGCTGATCTCTAGGGAAGAATATAGCTTTTCCCCTCCATGTCCTTCCAACCATCTGTGACTTCAGAACTACTGGAATTACTGGTCACAGTTTCTTTAAATACCCCTTAATGGATTCCCCCGACCCCTAATTTTGTCCAATTGCACCCCTCACCACTTCCAACACACTTGGGTATTCTTCCATGTTTGCAATCCCGCTAAAGCCAAAAAAGCTCACCCTGATGATATTTCAGGATTTCAGAAAGAGAAAACCTTATTTGCTTCCAGGTTCAGCACCTGAACTGTCCACAGCTGACTTCAGTCATCAGAAAATGCATCCAAGCAAAAACCAGTTTCTTCCCCTCCCAAGCAAACAGGTTTTCCTGAAGAGCTTAGTTTCACAGGCACCAACAATGAGAGTGAGGGAATACACATGAAATGCTGATCTTTTATCAGGCTATAGTGATTCCTTCTGCATTTCCTGATCATCTGTAGCAGATATTATGCAGAAAGCCATTTTACCAACCAACCTGTTCTTTGTCCTACGGTGTGTGGACATATATACCAGCATTTGTATATTATTAGCACTCCCCATATGCATATATTTACACACACAGTAGGTATAAGTACCTCTACAGAGCCACATACACATACTGTAACAAGAAAAAAAAAAGTAGACTACAGAAACAAGAAGCAGCTGTGAGGAAAGAAAATTTCCTGAAGTTTGAAGAAACTGGGACAACTCCTGGTTTGTTTATAACACTTTTGCTAGGCCCCTCAAGGACAAAAATGTAATTTTGAGTATAGTTAGTTTTGACCTTGTATGCTTAGGTAAAGACTATCCCTAAAAAAAAAAAGCCAAGGGAAATCAGAAAAATATTAAACCCAGAAAAACTATAAATATCTGCAGCTTTATTCAATGCCTCCTCAAAATGTTCTTTAGACTCCACAGTATATTTAAAAATTCTGATTAACAAAGTTTAATCTAACATTTCAATATTAGTAAGAAATGCTATAAAAGGTTATTAATTATCCATATATCAACAGCGGAATGGATAGCTATAGGTAAGGGGAACAACATTATCATTTCTTGCAATAACAAATTCTAACTAAGTCGCACGTTATGGGGAAAAGATATACACCTTTACCAAAATATTTAAACAGTCCACACCTCCATACAGTAGACCTTCCAATCTACAACCTTAATTCCTGTTAGTCATATTGTTGTGCAAGTTCTATATATGAACAAAGAACTGCCTGGTCAAAGTACTGGACAACCTGTGGTTGGAATATGACAATTGGGCAGCTGTAAAGTAAAAGCTACCCATCAGAAGTTTCATCAAAAGGATTGATCAGCTTAGAAGTCACTGGGTTTTATTAAATAAAAGTTGATCTATTACAATGAATGCTATTTGCATCTTTTTAGGTTCATCTTCACAAATCAGAGTGTGGTTTTGGAACTATGTATCAAAAAAGCATCTGTTTTGTGGAAGTCCAAGTGTTTAAGCTGTGAGATCAGAGCGAAGTATCACCAAGTTAATTTCTGGTATCCCTGGGCGTATTCATTGGGAAGACTGGAAGCTCCAAAGGCACTCAGGTTAGAAGCAACATTTAGACAGACACCAGTCAGTTGTGATTTCACCTGCTTATCAGGCTGCCCAAATTAAGGAATCTGAGCATCACTACTAGGTCGGAAGACCTATTGTACATTTTTGCTAGAGGTTGTTCGGCAAAATAGTGTGACAGGTACTCCGTCAACCCTCCCCTGCTTAACACATTCCCTCCAAGCTCCTTGTTTTATTTCCTTCCCCTACAACTCACTTCTGTTGTTAAGACTTGCACACAAAAAAAAAAACCTGATCACAGAATAGTTTGGGTTGGAAAAGACCTTAGAGATCATTGAGTTCCAACCCCCCTGCCACAAGCAGGGACACCTTCCACTAGTCCAGGTTGCTCAAAGCCTCATCCAGCCTGGCCTTGAACACCTCCAGGGATGGGGCATCTGCAATATCCCTGGGCAACCTGTTCCAGTGTCTCACCACCCTCACAGTGAAAAATTTCTTCCTATTATCTAATCTAAATCTACCCTCTTTCAGCTTATATGGTCCTTAGTACTCTCTCCACATTTGCCCAAGAAGTACGCTTAATATCCTGGTATTTTAGGCAGAAAGTCTCCTTTTAGACTAGCTCAGAGTGGACTAGAAAACTTTTAAACATCACAAAATCAAGGAAGACTGGTACAAATGCTGCACTTTCAGACTTGCTCTTGGCAAAAGGCAAACACAACCCCCAATACTACAATAGACTGACCAGGTCAACCAGGATTATCAACATCTATGTCCTTAGAATTCATAAAGCTCTCAGAATAAGGTACAAACTTCTCAAGCATAAATCCAGAGCACACCAGACACCAAAGAAGTTCTGATTTTATTTGGACCATAAAAAGCCAATAGATGAGGCTGTTCCCAGTCTGAATAAAAGAAAGATAGATCTCTCACTTGTGAACAGAAGAGTGAAGCAGCTAGCTGTGGCTCTGACAGGGTGTTCAAATCACACAGGAGATTCAACAACTTATTAATGTACCAGTTCTACAGGTTACACCTACCACATGAAAGAACACGGCACATGCCCTGCCTTGCCAAACACAAGGTGGTGTTGCTGCCCTATCAAAGCAGCATTCTGGTATCTTGAGCACACTGCTCAAGCTGTGGCATACTGAAGTACTGCCCTGATCTCTCCGAATATCAGTCAACCTGGGTGTCAGACCAAAAACAGATACCCACAAACAAGAAATTAAAGGCAACCTGGGTGAGCAGGAGACTTTGGAAAGTCATGCTTCCAAGCACAGGGCTGGTCTCATCACAATGGCAAGGACTATTTAATCACAAGGAATCGTGCCATAGCAGCACCTTCTCCCAACCCAGAGTTGTGGTCTGGGAGTACCATCTGGTGGAAGTCATAACAAAAGCTGTACAACAGTGGAGTTTTCTGCTTTGGGCACAAAGCAAAACTTACCAGGTTTCTCACAGTTGCTCATTGCCCAGGGCCAATATAAAAAAAAGCCAAAACCAGACAACAAAAACCAATCACAAACCTGAGAAGGAACAAAGGGACAGGTATTTTAATTCACAGCTTAATTTCACTTATTTATAGCTTTTTCTCAACACATTAAGGTGACTTCCTGTAACCAAACAAAATCTCGTCTTTACAACAGAGGGAACTTCAGTATCCTCCGTGCTTCCCTCTCCCCACCCAAAAAGTGGCTCTGCACAAGTAGTCTCTCAGCCAGAGACTCTAAGTACCCTTAACACTATTTTGGTTTCCCCCCTACAGCATCTAACTCTCAGTTTCCTTCTCTCCCTATCTCAGCAGACAGAAGAAATCCAGATGCACATTTTTATACAACTTCGATGTAGGTTTTGCTCCACTGTGCTTTATCGGAACTCTCCAGATCCCTCAAACAGCCTTTTTACCCATTTGGTTTTTCAGATTCTCCGACAAGGTCTCCCTTACAGTTAACTTTTATAAAGGAAAGGGAAGGGATAGACCTGCCAAGCTCCTTCAGGCTATAGAGGGAAGACTCAGTTTATCATTAGCAGAACTCAGATGCATAGTCCGTGTTTTACAAATAAAGCATGTCCCTTAAATTTTTCTTGAACGCTGGACAGTTCTTTTGTTTCTGCAATGCCTATGAAAATAGGCCAACATTCTTGTTGGCTCCCCACGCTTCTTAGAAAATATAAGGTGGAATGCAACCTCATTTAAATATCCTAGAAGTCTGCAGATCTCTAAAAGTAGGCAACCCCCAACATACTATAGCTTCCCTATCCCCAAAGGGGAACAGCCTACAAATCACACATTTTAGACATTGAACTCTAGTACCAGAGAAGCACTTACCAAGTGGAACTCCACACATGTATAGATGGAGCAAATAATTTCACATGTGGCTGAAGACACCTGAATGTGCCTCCAAGATATGAATATCATTTACCCAGCTGTCAATACTGAATGCCTCAGTATATACAGTGCTCTTCACAGCTCCCTCAAACTGTTTCCCCAGGTAACTGTTCACATGTCAGAGCATGAAGTATGTCTGTCAAGGCCAGTGATTCTGTTTGACTTTGAGAGGGGATCATACCAGTAGACGAAGGGTACAGCTCGAATTCCAGGCTGTGTCCAGACGTGTTACTTTGACAATTGCTACATGAAAGTAACTCGAAGAAGCATCCAATCACTCTAAGAAGGCTTACTTTTTGATATACTAGGCTATGCTGTCTGTAACATTATGGATTGGGAAGAAAGTGTTTATACAAGAGTACAGTCGTATTCGGTTGGAATCCAGGACAGTTTTAGAACATACCATCACAAAATACTACAGAATGGATTCTCCAAAGCTTTGATTCATTTTTAACCAGTACTCACTCACAGTGAGAAATTATAAAGAGCTAAGTTTTTTACTTCTGTGAAAAAGAATATTGAAAACCACCAATCTGAAGCAGCAACCTAAAAGGATTCTCAGTATCCAAGAAACTACAACCAGCTCATGTCACCAAGAAGGGGAACTCTTCACTTACCGTCTCCTAGGAAAAGTTCAAAATTATAACACTCATACATTTCCTCCTTTAAGTGCCAAAAACCCAACACCCTCCCCACCCCCCACAAAAAAAACCCACCCCAAAACACCATGCACCAAAAAAATCAAACCAAATAATAGGGAGGAAAAAAAAACCCCACATTAAGACTCCCTGTGTATAATACATCACCAGAGCAGAATGGGATACCTTAGAAAAGTCAAAATAATCTTTGGCACACTCAATAGGCATGTTAGGATACAACAAGTAGTAAGAATTGAGAATAGTCCACTGGTCCAGCAGAGAAAGCTCTGCTGGCTTTTTTCACCTCCCTTATTTCTCTGCAGAGGAAAAAAAAACCTAAAAACCAACCAACCAAAAAAAACCCCACCCCAAAACAAACCCAACATCAAAGAAAGCACAAAAATAGATTTCAGTCTTTTAATGAAACTAGGTTTGCAACATATACAAATTTTGCAGTATTACAAATGCAGAGTGGCAAAACACTGCTCATCACTCCAAGCACAGTTTACCTCAACACTTTCTTGGAGAAGGTAGACTTCTAACCTCCCCAACAATAGTGTTCTCTTCCAGAAGTTATTTTTCTCCCCCTTCCTCTCCTACTCTAGCCCTAAGTTTTAACCTCCATCCACCTCAACCTCCTTTCTTGCTTAGAAATGCTGTAGTCACACAAATACGTTATGAATAAATGTATTTCCTCCAAGTTCAAAGTGCAGTACATATTTGAATCCATGTGCAACTGCATCTTTCTACTGAGTGGGTACTTAATTAGTGGCTGAATTTAAAAAACCTAAATAAACCTTAAAAAGGGACAAAAATAACTTGGATAGTAGATACCAACAAGTGAACAGCTGTTGTCAAAGTGATCAGTACAATCCTTAGACAAGAGTTGCTAGGAAATAAAGGTAAAAAGAAACATCCTAATTCCGAACAGCTTCAAACAGGAGCTGACTCAGACCTGGCCAAAGAACATGCTCCCTTTTGTTTGCACTGATCTCTGTGGATAACCCATATTACAGATTGCTCATGCAGTCTCCCCGAGCAAAACCTGCTTTCAATACCCTGCTAAAGCAGCTTCTCAAATGCTGCCTACTAGGATCTATTCATACTTCAACCATTTCATTTCACCTGTGATCAGAGTTTTCTGCAAATGGAGAGACATGAATGGGGAGAATGGGAAAGAACTACTTCCCTGACTACCTCCCCATGCACCCAGATACTCGAGCACAGAGACAGAATTAAAAGCCTATTTTTTTTAGCATCTCTAGTCCCAGGTTGCCACAAAGTCAGAGGTGTTTAAGCTTACAGGCTGACAGTTGAAAATTCTCCAAGGACCTCTGATATGTTTGTTAATCATGACAACTCCAAACTCTCTACATTTTCTTGCAATTATGTCAGTAAGCATACTTGGGCTTTTTAACACCCAACCAGTTCTTACAGAACTTTTTTTTTTTTTTTCACATGCACAGAAAGCCAGTACAACACTTTTAAAAACAATAGCTACTGCAAGATCACAGACAAATCTCTAGTAGAGGATGCTGACAAATACAAGAACGTATTTGGTGACATACAGAAGAATGTTAAAAGACAGCTGTATGACCTTCAGACTGGAACTGAATTAGGAACTGAGCAGTTCAGAGGGTAAAACTTGCTTATGAAAGTTAACCACCCTGTGCAGTATCATACTGCAACAGGGGCTTGCAGAATTTCTATGTGATGGCTGAAAGGGGACACTTCTTAACACAGAATGCTAAGAAAGGCTATTTCCTGCCACAAGCCTTGTGAACATAAGCACAACATAATTTTGAAGAGACTCACGAGTTGCAGTGGAACAGCTGTTTCGACAGACAGAAACATGTACTCATGACTTGCTTTTACACTTCATCTAATATTGATGCGAATGAAACTACATCTCAGAACTGTAGTATCTTGCTCATAAACTAAGTTGTATCGAGAACTATTTAAGTTAATGCAACCACACAGCTCCACCACACACATAGGAACTTCCAATCACAAAATCCAGGTATCAATTACTGTTCTATCAGAATGTCTATCAAAAGCTTCTGCTAGATGAGAATTAACAAGTTTTTACCTAAATTAAAAAACCATTAGCAGAGTTTATCAAACACAGATACTCTTACAGTTTAGAAAGTTGTTCCTAAACCATTCTTGTTTCATTATGAAACCTTTCATTCTAATATTTTTACTGAATAATAAGAAAAATCTGATCAGCCACCTAATAGTGCCAATTTCTAGAACTTAACTGTAGAGAATAAGATATTTAGAAGACATGCTCTTTAAGACACAGCATTTTTTGGTCTTCGGAAAACAACTAGGAAAGCAAAAAATCTTAAGCCTGCATAGGTTTACAGGATTTAACACAAAGATTTTCTATTTCAAAGTATTTATAAGCTTTCCAAGTATTACAGTAATATTCAGAAACGACAGAGTTAAGGTTGATTTCCCACATAAAACAGGGGCCTTTCCCAAAATAGTGTAGGCTGGAGAGAAAAAAAAAAA
>WKFP01014064.1:279458-301288 GCA_011057875.1 Pterocles orientalis | reverse complement strand
CAGGCATGCACCCGGCCTGCGCCGCGCCTCCCGGCCCGCCCGGCCACCTCCGCCACCGCCGCCGCAAACTTTGTCTCTGCCGTTCCGCTGGGGGCCGGGCCGCGGCGGGGAGGGGGGTAGCGCGGTGCCCACCGTTCCGCTCCGCGCAGGGTTTCTCGCTATATGGGGTGCTGCGCGCATCCTGCCTGCGCAGGCGGTGGGGAAGGGGAGGGCAGGCGCGGGGTGGGGGATGCACATGGTGGCCCCCGCGCTCACGGGAGGGCTGAGGGAGGCCGGGCCGCGGGAGGCGGGCTGGGCAGGGCCCAGCGAAGTGGGAAAGCGGAGGGGGGGTGCGCGGTGCCCCCCTCACGCCCGTCCACGCGGGGTGGAAGGGGTGGTCCCGCTGCACTTGTCCGAGGGCAACTCCTTGCACTTGCGCCTGGGCGAAAGGAGAGGCAGGAAACCGAAATCGCGAAGGGTGCGGGCGGGAAGCTGGCGGGGAGGGTGCGCAGCGGCATCCCCGCGTCGCCGCTTTCGGCGGAGAAGAGTCCCACCCGCGCCTGGCGGTGGGAACCCCCGGGCGGGGATGGCGAGGGGGCGGCAGTGGGCTCGGGGCGGCGCCGCCCGCCGCGGTCCCTCGGGGCGGGGTGGCGGGAGGAGATGTGCCCTTCCCGGGGCCACCATTAGCTGCGGCTGCCCCGGGCGGGGACAGCGGGGACGGGGCAACGTGCTGCTGCTGCTGCAGGAGCAAACAGTGGCAGGAGCCTGTGGGGTGATGCTGTTTTGTGGCCACGCTGCGTGGATAAAGGGAAAAAGTGTTTTAAGGGACGTGTGTGAAAATGTAATTGCTCTTTTTTCCTATGGCCCTGTGTCGTCGTGGGTTTCGCCGCAGTTTGCTGGACTCTGAGATACTGATAGTTAGAGATCAGCATACTTTTCCATGATGCTTATTTTACAAATACTTATTTAATTCTGTTTTTTTTAAAAGGTGAAAGTGCTTTTAGTTATGTCTGCTGTATACAACAGTGATATTTTATAGACCGACGTTCCTGCGGTTCATTATGTTATTATAAACTGAGAAATCACTTCTGAATAAAAACACCAGAAAAAAATCTACTCTGAATTTGCCATTTCCAGAGCGCTTCGTTGTCTCATTCCAATGATTTCTGCAAGCAACAGAATATTTGTTTTCATCAATTATTCTAGTTGCCTTAAGTATGTAGCAGAAACAGTGTCTGTCCTCAGTTTGTTTTGTTTTGTAGCTGTTTGAAGTAGGACACTAGTTGTTCCTAAACCTGTAACTACATTTCATTAAGCTACATTATCTTTGTGTTTGAGCCTTCGGAAAGTAATAAACCAGAGAGTACTGGGGGCTTTTTTTAGCATTTATATGTGATGTCAAATGTCACAGAAGTTGACTGTGAGGTTTTTTAATCCACACCCTTTAGTTTGGGGTTTTCTTTTAGCTTAAATATATATTTACTGGTATACACAAAAATGTATTTTACAATAGTATATTTGATAAAGGGTCATTGCCACTGAAAACCGTAGCTGCTTTGTAAAACCACAGTAATACAAAATGTAGTTGTTTTTGTATTGTATTTTAGAAATACTGAAGTTGTTCTCCCTTGCAGCTGGGGCTCTTTTCCCACTCCTTAACCCTATTCACCAGTGCCCCCCCATTTCTTTATTTTTCCTTTTTTTTTTTTTTCTCCTCTCCTGTAACTTTTGGCAAAAAAAGGCCAACAAAAGGTAATAAATAAGATGCAAATATAAGAATATTTTTGTTCTTACTGCTTTGGAAGAGCTCCAGGCCTTAACCAAAGTTGGTGGCAACAGTCCTGCTGATCAGACAGGTAAGATTTCAATCCTTGTCTTGTATCCAAAAACTCCAGATTGCTTTCGGAAAGCTGGGTGAGTATCTCATCTCCTAAGAATCTAGAGTAAATGAAGTGATAGAGAAAGTAATGTCACGTCATACCAAATTGCCCACTGGCTGGAAAGAGCCAACAAAAGCTTAAGCAAGAAAGAATATAAGAATGATTTATTTTTTTCTGTGACTTTATTAGTTTGAAACAGAGGGGATATACTGAATTCCGGACCTGTGTGCCTGTGTTCCTCTCACCACACCTGGAAGAAATACACCATTGATGAAGAAAATTAAATGTATTATTTCACTGATCCAAAATGGTTATGCCTGTAGGATCCAATCTGGCTCCCACTGAAACCAGCGAAATGGTCTTCATAAAGCCCCT
The DNA here is from genome assembly GCA_011057875.1 of Pterocles orientalis. NCBI lineage: Eukaryota > Metazoa > Chordata > Aves > Pterocliformes > Pteroclidae > Pterocles > Pterocles orientalis. The sequence goes on along the minus strand of WKFP01014064.1, from coordinate 299,054 downwards.
GGGCACATAGGATGTCCAGGAGCACATACGTGTGCATTTTGCGTTTCATAGCTCTAGTGGATTCTCCTACAGATAAATCTCTTTGAGTGTGGCTTTGGAACAGAATCCACTAAATGGGAATGTATTTCCTAAGAGGAAAACTGACACAGCTATGAATTCCCTTAAAGTGGAAGTTTGTTAAATAATCAATACCGTTCCGTATCTTCCAGAAAATACTCGGAAATGAAGACCCTAAGGTCATTCTCCTTTTACTTGTACTAACTCATCTGTTTGTCCTTTATGGAGTGCTGCCCATCTTATTTTTCTTTACTACAGTAGCTGAGCACATCACATTTATCATAATATTTACCTTCACAACACAGTGTGACATGGCAATTACTATTCCCGTGTTACAGTTGAAGAACCTGACATAATAAGGAACAGAAGTTAGCTCTTCCAAAGCCAAGGCTGACACCCTGACTAAGGCCAGTTTTCACTATTTTAGTCAATATAAAGAATATGGAATAAATCCGCATCCTTTATACATCACTCAAGATCACAGGTAAGGTGTTTGTTCTGAAATACACGCTACTAAGAAATTGTAGGAAATAGCTAACTTAGCAAGCTGCCCCTAAAATTAAAAGAAAGAAATATTTGAAGTAAAACTAAAACTTTTTATAAAACAAGTTTGTTAAACAAACATCATTATCTAACGAGATGTACCATAGTGATGCCAGCTCCTTGTCCATTTGCAGTTCGTAAACTAAAGAGGGTGAGGGTTATTAAAAAGAAAGAGTTTACAACGTTCTTTTTGGTGATATTAGGGTCATTTGTTTCTAAAAATATAGCTGAAATGAGCAGTGACAGACCAACAGAAGATGCTCTAGTTTGGTATCTTACTCCCAGCTTTAAAAATTATCTTTTTTTTCTAATTGGTATTGTTATTTTAAAACTTTACAAACTATTTATCTGTAGCAGAGGTGACAATATTTGGTCAGAAAGAAGAAAACAGGATGAAAAGTCCCCCAAATACCTTTTTATATTTACCTATCACTGCTAATGCATGAGCCAGTTAAAAAAAAAAAAATTATCTAAAGTAAAACATTTTGGAATTGCTGATTTTTCAGAGCTAATACTTACTATTCCATTTATAGTTTCAAGACCTCTAAATAAAACTGAAAAACAGCAAGCAAAAAAGGTGTAAACGGGCTTCTCTGTTTTCAGGATTAAAATATTCTTTCCAGTCATACTTTTTTTTTTTTAATCCAGCCTTTAATTCCTGCACATTTTATCATACTCAAGTACACACTCTGTAATTTCCAATATTTATATTTAGAAGGAGGCATGTACTCTGTAGGGAGGTGAGTTATAACAAGATATAGGAGTCCTCAGTCACAGGCAGTTAAACATCAATATCTGATTATTATTCTTGGGAGTTTAGTACTGTTATCATTCAACCATTAATTTTATTTCCCAGTGTTTATGGTGTTATCCTATCTGGAGAACAGCGTTTGCACAGATTCTCCCTATCCATTTCACTTGTAAAAATGTTCCCTTTTATATGTTAGTTTCATTTGAGGTGTAGAAGTCTAATTTGTGGGTATATTTCAGCATTTGTGGAGAGGTGAAGATATAACAGCTGAAGCAACATGGAAAGAAAGACTGTAACTGGAGAGTTTTACCTTTGCAGCAGTGTTTCCCTTACCTCTGTCTTCCTCTGTGGCTCGAGGTTTGCACATTCTGAGGCTGGAATGGCTGGGTACAGGCAGGAGGGATCTCACCACCCCACCCCGCCTCAAGCTGGCCAAAAGCATCTGCCTCTGTGATTTTTTTATGAAGCCAGGTTTTGCTGCAAGGTTTGCCTTAGGGTTCTTGAGAATGCTAATAAGAAACTGGAAATACTCCTCCTTGTTAGGATGTTGGGCTATTTATTCTGAAATAATTTGGAGAGACATTACTGTTAGCATGATCCAGACTCAGCTATAGAAAGCAAGCTTGCTGGGAAAAGACAGACCAAAGATAAAATGCTTCATCTTCAACTGTTCTGTCCTCCGTCTCACACTTTTACTTTCTTGGCTGTTGAAGCTCTCTTGTTGCTTACTGTTTCAAGCCATTCGCTGCCTTTCCTTCTCTCAGTTCCCAAGTCTCTTCCCTGTGCTCTCTTAATTATGTAGTGTAGAGGGGAGGGAGCATGAAAAACACTGAGCAGCTGGAAAATAGGAGCAGCCACAGGATTTACTTCTGAGCAAAGCAGATCTAAGCATATTTGGGGGGTGGGGGGGGAAGCACAGGTGTTGAGTGGTCTTTCAAAAGAAGGGATTTGGAAAGTAAGAAAAGGATGCTAAAGAAGAGGCTCTGGAAAAAGGGAAAAGAAAAACTTGGGACAGGATCTCTCCAGGAAGAAGTTGTGCTCCGACACTGTTTTTAGTGTCCAAATGTCCAATAAATCCTTCCATACTTTAGCCTTTCTAGATACTGGTAGATATAATTCTTGTCTTCTGTTTCCTTTGCATCCACGCAAAAAGCGTGTATTTTTTTCTCAAAACGACTAAGAGCGTGGTTTCAAGCCTTGCAGTGTTGTACTGAGGCTAAATAAAAGAACATGTCAGGAGAGAGAGAGAAAAATGGCTGGTTTACCCTTCCCCAAAATACCCTCTCCACGCTCCACGTGGAATTGTAAAAGCAACAGGTTTTCCACTGTTGTATAGGAATGAATCCTGATGCTTTAACACACATAATTATGTAATATACCTTCACAGATTACTGAACAATTACTGAAATAGATGCAGTTATAGAGACAGGGCAGTTATAGAGACATGGTTATCTTTTAGGGATTCCTCTACCTGGCTTAGCTAACACAAATGCTTCATACAGCTACTAATTTCCTGGATTAATTAGATAATGAAGACAAACAGTGAAGGAGTGGAAAGGGATGAAAACAGTAGATGGAAGGACTGGGACAACACATGTACTGTAGGGCTTTGGGAATATGATGATTAATAGACTAAGGGAGCAGGATAATTAGTGTGTAAGAGGGAATTATTGGTGTAACAAAGAGAAAACTGAGTGGTGAAAAAAAATGGGAATTTGAGAGACTTTATCTGTTCATGCGAGGGCAATAGCTGAATGCCAAGGCACAGTGAGAGTTTTTGAACCCTACAGTAACACCTGTAGATGTTGTTATAGCTATTCTTCAGAATAATGACTATAAACTCTTGATATTTGTATTTAAGAGGTTTACACCTCTGTCTGTCCCCTGAATCTGCAGGACTACTGTTAAATTGTACTTCAGGTCTTCTTCTGAGATCCCTGCACTGTTGGTGGCCTTTGATCCTGAACTTAGTCAATGAGTAAAGCACCACCATGGCGTCAGGACCAAAGTAATGCCTCAGAGGAGCTGATGCTAATGTTTTTTGAAGCATTTGGCAACTTTGTTGGCCAAACATAACCCCGCTTTTCAACCAGAGGCCCAAATATTTGGACTGCGCAATGGGCTGAGATGACTTAAACACCTGTTCATGGACGATGTGCAGTAATAAATGTTACACTTCTGCTTATTGCCCGCATCTCCACAGGCAATGACTGCTACACGTCTAACTCATGCTTTGATAAACCCTCCTTAGGGGTGCATCTGGAGCTGGGCAGGCCCAGGGTGTCCTCATTCCAGGCAGAATGAAGCCATCCGTCCTGTGCAGGCTCCATGCTCTCCATCATGTCACCCCCTGCCCTTATTTTGCACTTCTGCAAACACTCGGTCCTTCTTGTCCTCTGCAGTGCCATTCTCATCTCCCATGTGATGCAACCGTCCCTTCTTCTGAGGTGAGGAACTGTGAGAAAGACATAGATGAAAAAAATATACACACAACTGTATTTTCTTCTCATTTTAAAACATGAGTCAAGGTAGGAACAAAATTCAGGTATTTATTTCCTCCTCTTTTAATGTAGCTTTAGGTTAACCATCTATCTATCACAACAAAATACAGTAATTTCATTCTTTTCAGTGTCACCTGGGCAGCTGGGCTGTATGCAGACTTTTAAAAAGCACTCTCCCTTGTTAGTGAGAAAAGTTGTTCAGGAAACTCAAGTGGATGGCTGCTCATATGTATATATTGAAGACCACAGTGACTCTACCATTCATTGTAGGATTGTGCTTAAAATACTGTACTAAAATAAAGATATGTATACATGCATGTATACACAAATAAAAATGGTATTGATGCCGTAAGTGTTCAGCTTGCCCCAGTCTACTGTAGAATATTTGGCCAAGATTTTAGATTTCTCAGTAGCTTTGTGTCAGTAAGGCTAGAGGTTCCTGGTGATATCAGTCTGCATGTAGATGAATATCCTTGGCCAGGTCAGCAAATTGTGAGAATTTACAGTGGTTGCAAGCTGGGTTGAATACACTGGTTCTAGAAGAGAAGGATGATGGGACTTTTCATAAGAGGAAATTCTTCTGAATTGCTTAACCCTCCTTTTAGATGGCTTCGGGCATTGAACTAAAAATATTTTCATGATTCTAATGGTGATTTTCACTAGAAGTTACCAACAACACGTTGTCTGTGTTGGTCAGCTCAGCTGACTTGAGTTGATGAGTGCTCTGTTGCTTGCAAAGTATTCTTGACTAGCCCACAGGCTTCAGAAAATGTAGAGCAGACAACTTTTTGCCTAATTCTATGACTATTCCTTGCCTCCTTCTCTTTCCTTGTACTCAAAGTGGTAGGGAGATTTAGAAGTGAGACACTGGACTAGTGCTGTCACTGTGCTGACAACACACAACTCTTCATTCCCTGTGCCTCCTTTTCCAGGATTCGTATTGTTTCAGTAGAAAAGACAATTCGACATCTGACAGAGATGCAGGCTTGAACAAGGGCTGTCTGGTCAGCTAACATTGCAGTAGCAGAGGGGGGGAAAGGAGGAGAAACGGTTCTGTGTCAGCACCTTTGATTGATGAGTTTGACCACCATTTGTGACACATATTTTCAACATGCAGTCTACTTGTGCAGATAGATATATGTGTATCAGAAGCAAATAAAGATACATTTTCAACTACATTTAGGCAAATTCCATCACCTTTTTGTCAGCAACCCCTTTTCCAGTTGTGCACATCACTCTTGTATCTCAGTTACATTTTTTCAGTCTGCAGTCAGCTACTCTGAAGCTAGTTCAGATTCTTTCATGAACAGAGATTCATCTTAACTGAATATAGTATGTGTGTTTGAGAGCCGTGCCAAATCATAGCATGGAACTTAAAATATTGAACTACAGCAAAACAAATGTCACGTTCCATGAGCTTTCGGATACTACGAGTCACTTTCACACCCTTTACATATGGTGTTTATTAACAGAGTAAATTTGAAAAAAAAAAAAAAAAGGGTCTTACTTTTTTTCAGAACAAAACAAATTCACATTTTTTTAATCTCATAAATTTATCTGAAAATAGCAAAGTATAGGAACAATTATAAATATTAACATATTGAGTGGATGAAAATACAGATATAATAATGTCACAAACAAATGCTGTTTTGAAGGATTCAACAAACGTAGTTATCTGAAAATTAAAAATTCAGAAATCACAGCTTCCAGATTCAGAAGAGAGATAACTTTGTATTAAATGCTATAATAGGAATTAATTTTTTAAAAAAATTATTTATTCAAACACACCGTTAACCGTTTTTCTTTAAGACACTCCTTCAAATTTTGTGGCAAATAATTTATTTTTTTAACATAGACTTAAAATTTTTCTTTTTAACATGTTATGCATGTCTTCAGAGACAATGAGGGAGCCCATAGTTTGTTTTAGTGGAAGAAAGCAAAACTCCACTGACGCTTAAATTCTTCTTGTTACAGTAGGATTGAATTTGATGTAGCTATTCTATAGTGTGAAATATGACTGTAGACAGACTCTGCTTATTCAATGGATCTGCTCCTTGCATATAATCAGTGTCATATCTACTCTCTTGGTTAACAAGATCTGTTTGATATAATCCTTATTTGTTAAACATGAAGTAGAGTGTCCATGAGAGATTGTGATTTTTCCCAATTTTATATTCATCAATAGAGCTGTTAAATGAACTTAATTTGTAAAATCTGCGTACTTCTCCAGAGACATAAACCAACAGCATAGTTTCATGTATTTCAACATTCAGAAGTCACTACCTTAAGATTAAAAAAACCCCCAAACTTTCATGCAACCAGTTACATTTACTATCTTCATATTTTTATTTAGGAAAATTTAACTACACATATTTCAAGTGATGAAAGAAAGTGCATGAATAAAGTTAGAGACTTGCACAACGTGTTGTAACTGTTAATCTTAAACGGCAAATTAAAAATTGAAACCAACAGTGATGAATCGTCACCATTATACATGTGTGTGTATGGAAAAAGAAAGATCAAGCAGCTTTGAAACTGAACAAGCTGCTGCAGTGTCCTTTAGTTGTTCGGTCATTTTTACAATGAAAAAAACCCTGACAATAGTGTTAAGTTCAATAAGTAGACTCTGATCACTCAAAATAATTAAAAGGAAAAAAAATATAGACATCAGACAGTGAAGAAACCTGGTATCTTTCTTTTTGTCATGGAATGATGTAATAAAAATTAAGAATGTGCTAAATCGTTTGGCCAAATAATTTGAAGTACTTTAACATAAAATCATGATTTACATTGAACAAATACACGTAAAAATAGTATTTTTATGAAAAGAAAGAAATAAAAGTGTCTTATCCTTCTCTAAGAAATTATTGTAGCAATTAAGATACATACCAGTTATGACTGTTAAATACACCTTTAAAAAATGTTTTGTGGAATTATATATTAATTAAACTTTGTCATGTTCCTTTTAGAGCAGTGGTAAAATTATTTTTGACCTCAGCTGCACTATTTCCCTACATGACCAAACAATATTATAGTCTATATATTCAGCTCTGATGAAATGCTAATTGTCCACAAATATCCTGGCCTTTTTAAAAAAAAAACAAAAAAACATGAATCAAAATGAGGAAATCTGGTTCCACTTTTTAAGACAAAAAATGTTTCAATTAATACATTTTCAATAAAAGCCTCAAATATATACATTCTTTACTTATCCTCAAAATATTCTCTCATTTTATTGTATTCCATCATCTTCTCTCCTTCCATCTGCATCACACTCTCTAGGTTTTTCCCTCAAAGAGCCTTTTCAGCCCTATAATTAACCCAAGCGTAATGAGCAAGGTAATACTGTTTCTGTCACACAAACTAAGCCCACCAACAGCTACTTCAGGTATCGCAGCATCACGCTGCATCGTGGTACCCTGTGGACACACTTGCAAGGCGCGCTTTTTTCAAAAGTGCTGAGCACCAGCAATTTGCAAGATGCTAAGCGCCCTGCTCCTGATTTTTCATGCTGGAGTGTAAATACACTCATTGCCTCCCTGTGTGCCCAAATAAGAATAAATCGTAAATCCGAGCATAACATTTTGACCACAGGCATCTTACTTCATTATTACTAAGTTTCGAAATATACTTAGAATATTTATCGCATAGTTGTATTTGCACACTGATATGATCAGCGTATCTTATTGTGTCTTGCAGTCTCAAAGACCTAAAATGATGTTTGATGCAATGTCCAAATGAAAACTGTACAAATTTATTCTCACAATGCACATATGCATATACTAGTGATAAAATGATACTGATGACAAGAAATCTGCTGTGATAATTGTGGTTAGAAAACGGAATATTTCTTTAGAGACTGTCTCATTTTTCTCTGAGGAATGCAGTGCAGAAAATTATCCATGCCTTTTATTTTTACAAAATTATTTTAGCTTTGGCCAGTTACACCAGTCAGCTTCCTCCAGTAAGTTTATCTGGTGAGCAGACAAGCCATAATAACAGCTTAAAAGTAATCCGAACTTAAACTCTTGTATTGTGTGTAGGATGAACTATATATATTTGGATTTTGAAGTGTACCTATGCCCTTCTGGCAGCTGCAAAAAACGTTTATTTTTTATCCCATTGAGGAAGAGGATTTTTAGGACCTCTGAATTGAGAATTTCAGGCTCAAACTCTCATGAATAAGAAGCATAAGCAATATGAAATAATGAGTTTGTACAATATGTACAAATAATCATTTAAAAAAATATAATGTAAACTATTTTAAGATAGTGCTTTACTAAAAAATAGTTGCATGACTCTTTTTCCACAGACCAGTATCTAAGCAAAATATTTGATATAGCATTGACTCTTCTCAATAGCTTTTTCTGGCCAGTAACTGTGGGACAGATTTATCAATAGTATACATTTAGTAGACTGTTGACACCTTATGGTATCTAGCAAATTGATCCAACAAATGCAAGACTGAAGATAAAAAACAAATTCTTTGCACAATGTAGAAAAGGGTGTAGTCAAACTCATATTGACAATATAAAGTGAATTACAACCCAAGTCCTTCTGCTCTATCAAACTGAAGAATCAACTTTCGTAGACAACAGAAGAGAATAAGAATGTTTTAGATGTTATCACAATAATAAGAAGAACTAGAAGGAACAATGGGAGAAACGTGTTGATATTTAACTGGACTTTCAAAAGATACAAAGATGTTCAGTTAGTTCATCTTTAATATCTTTGTCTTTATTCTGATTTAGAAGATTATGGTTAATGTGAGATGTGAGTTCTTCCATTTCTTTCCATATGTTCCTAGACCAAAAATAGTTTTCTCCCTTCATATGTATTTCTCCAAATAAGGAGTGAAGAAACTGTAAATTAACTTCTCATTACTACAGAAGAAATGCGTACTTCCAATATGCTGATTCTAGGGGGGGGAGAGGAGGAGACAGCTCTTTGGAAAACTCTGTTGGAATCTGTCCTCTACAAATTTCCCATTTAATTACAGCCTTTAAAAAAAATAGTTATTTGTCTTTATACATATGAAAGAAAAACAACAAAAAACGAAAACCCCAAACACCAAAAAAAAAAAAACCAACCCAAAACTTCCGACCCCAGCAGAAGGTTAATAAATGAATTAAACCTCACTTTCTAAAGAGTTTTATTACATTTGTAAGTCCTTGATTCTGGTTAGAATGTAGTAAAACAATGAGCTAGGATGATCTTCTCAAAAATCCCACATTTTGGGACAACATAACTAAAACAGCAGAGGTGACCAGATAGAGAGGAAACCAAGATGAGAATGTCAGGCCAGAACTGAGCTGTAGAGTAAGTTGTAAAGACATCCACAACAGAAAGCTAAATAGTTTTCCCAGCATGTGTTGTTGTCTAGACCTCTGGATCTCAAGAAATGATCTTTGGGAACGGCAGATTCTACCTTCCCTTTCTGTTTTGATGATATCTTCAGCATCACTTGTACTTTAATGTACAGGAAATACAACATCTGTTACAAGACGTAACAACATCTGTTGTCAGCTATTGAAGGAAAATAGACTGGGCTAGATGCACAAAATGATCCAGAATGACTGCATTTATAGGTCTCCAGCACAAATATAAATTAACAACAAACGTAGACTTCTACATACACTAGGACATTAATCTCTACTGTTCTTCTCTGAAAAAAACAGATGACACATGGGTGGAATTTTTTCAAATGGCCATGCTGTAGCTTTATGGAAACCCAATCCCAAAGTATAGTCTATTCAGGAAATCACGTATATGCATATGCATGTATATGTTTGGATTTAAAGAAATCAGACATTATATTATGATAGTGTTGGCTTTAATGTCATTATATTCCAGGAAGTACTAATGGTGGGTTTTTTCCTTCCAAATTTATAAATCTATATGAATTTCTGTAAATTAATATTAAAATAGTTAAACATATCTTTGTCTTGTTAATTCAAATGGTTTGGCCTTTACAAACAGCCTATTTTCCTGACATTCTGGCTTGATATTCCGCTTGAGTTCAAAAGCAGTACCTGCTTCCCCATTGTTTTATAACGGATCTTCTGCAGAATGAGTAAGTGCTACATTCATTGCAAGCATGGAGGTTAAAAACAAGTTCCTGACCTTAAAAGTCAGTAAACAGAATTATGTATTATAGTCCTGTTATTTTTGACATCTTTCTTTACATCAACAAAAAAGCACCTCCTGTCTCAACACCTTTAGCCCTTTTTGTTGATGTCGCCACCTTTCCTGGTATCTTCCTCTTGTTTGTTTTTAAATCCTTGAATTTTTTAGTATGAACCAATCTGTACTTTTCAAAGTTTCCAACACTAAGTTTTCAAATGTATATTTGAATTTCCCATGTGTAAGATTTGCTGTCCTTCTTCATGCATCTTCTTTTACATAATAATCTTTGTTTACCTACTTCCTTGAAACGTATGGAAGTTGCTGTCTGAGCTTTTCTCTGAACTCCCTGTGTTCTCACTGTGTTCTCTGTGCATGGTGCATTTGAAATTTGCTTTGGGTGCTATCATTAACTTGAAGCCCTATATGCTGTAAAACTTGAAGCCCTATATGCTGTAAAACTGATTGCAAATGAGAAAATGATTTTATTTTGTATTAGTTTGCATCAGTGTTTTGTTTTGATTCGGTGGGGTTGTATTTTGATTCTGTATTTTGACTTTTTAACAGTTTGGGCTTTCAGTATGATTTCAGGTTTTGACTGATGTTTCATCTTTGTAAGTTTGTACCTTTTATTTGGTATTGATGACCTGTCTCTCATAAATTGTTATTTGATTGATAGATGTGCATATCTAATTTGATGATAGATCAAAACTTACAAACCCTGAAACTGGAAAAATAGGAGAAAGCTGCTGATTATGATGCTGGAGACTGCCATTAAGGATGAGCTTCCCAGACATGCTGGACAGCCTGCTTGAATACTCTGTCCTTTTACATACCTAGCTGGAAATGGATAGAGAATAAAATAATAACTCTCAAGCACTTCAAGCATTGTATGCCGTCACATACTGGATGCTGAATATAAATCCTTACAATGTTAACCTATGCAACAAGATTGGTTATATTAATATAGGTATCCTGACTGACAACCAGATCTTATTTCTCTGCAAATATATCCAACGAAAATGAAAGGCAAATAGCAAGATTCATGTCTTCAGCTAGGAAGAAATGAGAAACTGAAGGCATAATTTAGACATATTTAGATAAATTCTGATGTAATATGAAAATGTGTGCAGTTCTCTAAGTTGTTGGATGACTCCAGGAATGTCTAGAAACTGTCTCCTTTTTGTATGGATGAAATAGAACACATGGCTTATGCATCGATGTTAACAATACCTGCGCATCAGCAATGCTCAAATATAGAGGAAATTTTGTTTTTATTTCATGCACATAACCCTTTCTGTTTCTTTATTCATGGAAGGGCATGTGCTATTAACTGACATTAATCAGAAAACAATTACCTCTATTGCCAAAGAAGATCTAGCAAATGCTTTGCTGTACCCTGAGAACATGGAGATTATTTATTTGTAGTTATAAATACAGAGAAATAGAAATACAAGTGAAATGAGGTGAAAGAATCCACAAGGATGACAGGAAAAATGTTCTCCAAACATATATATATATATTTTTCTACATTTAAAAAAAAAATTAGAAACCTGACTATTTTACTTGTTCTAGACTTTATTTCCAAGCAGTAGCTCAACTAGAAACTAAAGAGGTGATTGCACGTCTGTTCTGTTTTCATGGATGCTTGACACTGTTTGATTGTGATTTAATGATAATGAATTTTCTTTCTTTGATTTGAAATACAAGTTTAGATATGCAACCATGAGCCCACATTTACCTTATCTAATACAATGTGATCATTATTAACGTACTTGGTAAAAACTCATGGCAGAACAGATTCTGATCCATATTTAGCATTTAAGTTGTGAAATGGCACTTAACAAAGCATGTATGGTCTTCTCTTGAGATTTGTTCAACAGAAACTGAAAACAAAAGTGCCAGAGTCATCTCTACTTGTGGATAAATATGTGGACGAACAAAATAAATTAACCCTTAAAGCTTCAGAGCATGTGGGACTGCACAGCGTCAGTACACTGGGGCTTAACATCTTCAGGCTGCAGCAAGGTGGGAATTCTGGAGGGCTCTTAATTAATGGCTACTTTCCCACAGTGTTCGAATGGTTAGTGTTGAGTTGGTTGTAAGTATCTGTCTCATGTATTTTATGGTAATGTTAGCTTTTGGCACATTACATTTTTGTTTCACACAAAAGACTGTGCAGCCCCTCAGGGCCAAGCTTCACAGAAAAGAATCTGGATGTGTGTCCAACATGAAGACCCTATCTTTATCAGCTTGGAACAAGACATAACAAAATCAGAGACAAAAATGCATATTCATTCTGCTGCCAGACCTGCTCCTGTAGCTGAAGTTCTGAAGGCTGAAAACACTGATGTTCAGAGCATATAATTTAGAAGCTGATCTTGTCTACAGCCATTTAAGACTCATAAACAAAGTGTCTCCACAGCTACACGTTAGAAAAATACTTACATGGGTAACATTACATTTAGCAGATATCATTGCAAGCGTGATTTCTATCATTCAATGATGTTGCTGGTTCCTGCCTTTTGCTAATGCTGTTGTTATACCACTAGTCAGTGGTGAGAGACTAAGAGTGAGAGACTTGTGTTCTAGTCTAATAAGAATCTAATCCTCAGCTTTCTGGAGAGGGAAAAAAAAAAAAAAAGTAAGAAAAAAAGAACTATCCCATAGTGCTGATATGAGATACCTCCACTTCAAATGTCCCCTTGGTGTACCAGATAGTTTAGATCATTCATAGGAGCATAGGTCCTTCTGACACCAAGGGAGCCTAGCTTAGTACATTCAATACCATTTCACACATTTAATAGATAGGAAGATATTAGGTTGTGTCACATAAAGTTATTTTTTGGATGTGGATCTTGAATACTCAATGAATTCTGTACTGCCCATTTTTTTTCCTACTGCACAAACTGGGAAGTACTGTAGTCTCTGGTTTTTACAGAAAGGTTCTTTTTGTTGCCAGTAATACACACAGAATTTTTTGCAAATGCTAGTATTTTTTGTGTTTTTCTACCCTGTGCAAAATTCATCTTAAGTTTTCTCTGAAATCTATAGCGTTTACCTCTGCCTTCTAATATTCTCGTGAAGTTAATTTTCCGTATACCTGCTGTATTTATTGTTTTTTAATAAGGACTATCTGCCTGTATTCATACTGCAAACTAGACAAAAACGAAAAAAAAAAAAGCCAAACCAAACCAAACCAACAACAAACAAAAGAACTCTTAAATGTTTCCTGCACCAAAAAATAACCAAGGAGTTGATGTGAAATGCAACCTATTTCCTCATCAGCCCCTCACTGAGAAACAACTCCAGTGTTTAGTTACTATCAGGTGGTGAGCCAATACAAGTCAAGACCTTTGTTGGCCACAGGTGAAGCCAGTTCCAACACTGTTGCTGGGATTCACCTTATCAAATACATATATGTAAACTGCAGATGTCTACATTTGTTCTAGATGTCTAAGCTACTTTTTTACACAATAGAGAAAAATGGTTTCTTCTAGAGTGGACTTTTTACATACTAAAGTCCATAAAAAAATCCTAAAAGTGCCTTTTAATTTTCTTTAAGTCTATAGGAAGTCTACCCTGCCTAGCACAAGCTTAGGTATTGTAGATACCTAAAACTACATGAGATGTATTTGCTACATACTGGCAAGATGTTTTGTTGTGTTTTCCACTCAAAACAGCATGTGTTCATATATCTGCGTATCAGCCACCAAGATCTAATCTAAAAAAAGTAGCTTTCAGCCCTGAAAACCACAAGTACCTTTGATCACACTTTGTTCCCAAAAGGAACCGTATGTGGGCATTCACAATAACTGAAATATCATGGATCTTCCAACTCCTCCCACACACCTGTTGAACAACACTCTTTTGTGCTTTGGTGTGTAATATACTGTATTTGATCTAAACTCTGACTAAATATGATACAACTTCCCAGTTCCTTAGTATCTACATTTCCTATTTCACTCCATCTTTCTTCAGGTTTTTTGTCTCTAGAGTTTGAAACAACAGGATTATTACCGCTACATCAGTGTACTTACTGTCCGAACATAGAGGAATTTGGAAGGGCTTCAAACTGAAGTGAGAAAACTGTACATCTTTAAAAGTCTGAAGAGGAATACTGAATTGTGTCAAAGTATACCTCTGCAGTTTCAGTCTAGGACTACACAGGCAGGATGTCTCTGTAGAAAGAAGACGAAGAGGCTCAAGGTATGTTACCAGAAAGGAGTAGGGGCAGAAATAATGATCTTCTGGCGTTCTACCATTGTTAGTTTTATGATCAGTTGGGAGAGAAAGTTGATGTGAGCAGATAGCTCCACTTAAAGCAAGGAAATATGTAGCTTTGTAACTTGAATGATTGTGAAGATGTGACAGGACATACCTTTGCTAAATTTGAAAAAAAAAATGTCAAGGGCTTGGAACCTTGTTCTCATGAAAAGAAGATATTTTCTTTATGATTATCATGGACAGTGTTACCAAAAATTTGGCACGTTACTAACTTGCAATCTTAATATCAGATGAGGGTAGCTGTGGTACTGACAAGCTTGTCCTTTTGCCCCTACTTCTGCTTCCTTTCATTTCTTTTTTTCAGCCATGCTGTTCAGGCTAGAGAAAGAAAAACATATTTTAAGACTATTTTGAAACTGAAGAGAACAGTAGCCCTTTAATGGAAAGAACAACAATATTTATACAGAACAACAATATTTATATAAATGTATAAGAGTATACAGCTATGTATAGTTTGTCTTAGCAAACAACACATTATAAGAAAAGTGTGGTTAAATACACTCAGTATTATCTCAAGCCCCTTGAATAATTCAACAGCCTCTTGTCAGCATGGCACTTGCTCCGTCCTTATTCTCACTCTAACCAGTTTCTGGACAGTGATGAAATACACTTTCTTAACTCAGTAAGAGATCCATGGGTCCTGAAAGTATTTGGTAAAGCAAGCTTCTTTTTGCTGTCATTGTGACTTTAAATCCCTTCTTGTTTTCAAGACTCATAGGAGATGTCTGGAATAATTAGTCTTTCCTCCACTGGTTCTCGAAGCAGAACATCGTTTTACAGTTGCAGATGCAACTGGAATTATAAGCTAGTTCCCTTTATAGGCAGTGATGCACAGTCTTTCAAACGGATTACTCCTGTCTTCTGAGGTAGCTGTTCAGTATAACTGGCATGCAGCACTCTTAGATGTTCCAGTTTCTCTACACTGACAAGCCGGGATGACTAGTATAGGCCAGCTACAGATTCAGACTGCTGCAATTGGACCATGTTCACTCCATTCTCAGGAATCAGACTCCCGTTAGTTATCCTTCCCAAACCTCTTTCCCTCCGGAAATATTTTGATCAGCTAGAAGGCAAAACCATATTTCATATGTCTTCGTATTGTATTTTTGGAGAATGACAACAGAACTTTTTTGTTCCAAAGTATCTACCATTGGTATGAGTGTGCCACTGGGGACTAGTTTGACATTGTGAGGAACATCAAGCCAAGGTCTGGCCACTGGATAATCGCTCCAGCGATTGTATAATGCATCTGAAGCACAGAAGCAGAAGAGGATGGATGACTTGACAGTGCTGCCAGCAGTCAGACGTGCCAATGAGATGGAAAGAGACATGAAGGAAAAGAAGAAATGAAGAATGGAAGGCAAGAGATTGAGGAGAATCACAAAAATACCATAAAATGCTGCTTCCAGAAGATCTCTAACATGATTATGAAATGAATGGGTAAGACATGGATTTTTCACGGGACATGCCTAAGAGAGTATGGAGTTAGAAGAGAGAAACCTCAGTAATATAAACATCTGTGGTTTTGTTTCTGCATAATCATGGAGTACAAAATATGCAAGCAATATTTTGGAAAGGGAGAACTAGCAAATGAGCCACAGACCAACAAACCATTAGCAACACAGGCTTCATTCCATTCTATCTTTATTCAAGGCTCTGAAATAAGAGCAGATGCAGTATAAAAATGCTTATAAGAGCTCCTAGTTATAAGGTATTATCCTGTATCTGGTGTTTACACATAACTGATAAGAGTTGGGTGCAACTGTGTACCCACTTTCTAGATGAACTGAATTTAAATGGAAGCAAAGAGAAAGATTTTATTTCCTTAGTAAGTAAAAAATATTAGAGTTGAATACAACGACGGTGGAGTCGATGTACCATACAACAGTCCAAATTTACCACGCCACCTATTATTCAACCTGATTGTAGTCTCCAGGCAGCTTGCACATGTGACTTAAATAGCATCTCTAATGTCTTTGTAGTAACAGACCATGTCAGGAAGAAATTCAGTGGGTTGTTTGTATGTAAACGACACTTTTGTAGCCTATAGTTCACAACATCCTAAATTTAGGAAGATGATCCACCCTCCCTAAAGATCATAAGCATCATGATGTACTCACCGTAACACAATCAAATGAAAGACAGCAATAATGCTACAGTTCATATGAGTCAATTAGAAATGCCATCTTGCTAGAGGGCACCTTTCACCACAATCTGCGTTGCTCAGAAAGCAGTTCAATTAGACAGATATCGCAGCCCAAACAGAAAATTTCCCAGCTGTCCAGTTTAAAGACCAAGTTTAAAATTGGTGTGCATCTCATTTTAAAATTGATGAGAACATGTATTTCTGGTTAAAGGCATAAATGTTTGCTTTAAAGAAATATTTCAGGGATATATACTATTTTTTTCCAGACATAAAGGACAGCATAGAAGAAACCATGAAACTGAAGGTAAGATAATTTAAAATTAAATGGTTTAGACAGAAGTTTTGTGGAAAAGAACAGAAAAAAATATTTTCCATTCTGTTTATGTTAGGGTATTGCTGCTTCCAGCTGGTTACAACATTTTTGGCCTTTGGTCCTATGAAATGGTAAAAATTACACTAGCTGAAGTTGAAAGGTCTCAAAGAGAGTCAGTAACCTCACAGCATGATAAGCTGGGAGAAAAGCACATTTCAGGGCTTTTGTGTGTTTTGTGATATGTGAAACAACTATACTTATGGAGCTTTCATTTTGCTGTAACTTAGAAAAAGCTTCCTGCTGTTTGAGTCTATTGTCACCCTGTTGGGCTCTCACTTGTAACAGTATACAAACACTCAACCTAAGTGAATATATGTAGAAAACCTTCAGAATGGCCAGTCCTGTGACTCCATGGGTGGAGGTGGATGATAACTTTTGGAAAATTTTGTTGTATAATGTCTGATACGTTTCTGTATGTTTAACACGCTTTATTATTCCAATAATTTTTATTTTTAAATTATTTCCTAATAAACCCAGTTCATAAAAATACTGATACAAGTAAGCAAGCACAATACACAATAATAAATTATTATCAGGCCAACGGTGCATACATTCTCATAAAAGCTGGAGGCATCCTGAAAGACCACTTATTTCTTCACAGATATCTGAAACCAGCTATCGATAAAGACATAATGCCAGTAAGAAAGCAATAATTCCCAAGAAAAGGCCATAGGTTCTTGGCTACTGTCACTTAATCATTACATCTATACCACTTTTTAAAGGTTCCAAAATGAACAAGGGTATTTATACCATCACAATAAAGGAGTTGCCATACTTAACGTGGCCATTGCCTTTACTAGTTATTAGTAAAAAGTTTTCAGATGATCCCCTAAGGAAACGACTCCTGTGGCAACACTCACTGTATGTATGTGCTACTAACTTATTTTCAGTCACTTACTGCTTCATGTCCATGACTTCTGACAGAGAGAAAGAAGTATCAAAAATGTGCAAGTTCTTGTGATTTTCATGAGAACAGGTACTCGGGAAGAGAAGACCATATTAATCTAAATAAAAGGAAGGCTTCAGCATGATGTCAGCCTGTCATAAAGACCAGGGAACGCAGAGTGGAAAGAGGTGTATGATTGAAGATGTATGTACCACTGGGAAAAAAAACAAACCAACCAGCCAACTTTGGTAATGGTTCTCAATTCACTGCCAGCTACAAACTTGTCAGTAAGAGAATTCAATTTACCTGACTTAAACATCTTATGTCCACCTACAATTTAGATAAGAGTCACCTCACCAGCACTGGCCATCTGAAAGTTATTAATTAACCCCAAACTAGTCATATAGGCTATGGCTGTAGTGCTGAATGACAACAGGGGTAGGGACAAGCCCCAGCTCTGAAAGTGAATAGCTCTGAATAGCCATGACTACCATCACTGTTGGCTCTCCAGGAAACTTTAGGTACCTTTTTTGAGGAGGACCACTTCTACAAACACATGAAACTTAGTTGTAAGGTATCTGGTAAAGGTAGATGGAGTTCTGCTTCAGATTTTAATTAATTCTGGTGCTCACTGAACAACTTTAATATCATTAATTGCATCCGCATCTTATACAGTGGATTTGTCTGGGAGAAAAAAAGTTGGAACAACCTGAGGCACGTCCAGGAAGATGGTAAGCAATTAAGTAGTGTGAGTAAGTAGGTATCCAGTTTGAGCTTGTTCCCTGGTGATCTTTTATTTCACAGTAGGGTGTCTATAGTCAGTGGAGCTAACGGGCATCTGCAGAGGATGAGATGAATTATCTTCGGAAAGCCTTACCTCTGCTGTTGATCATAGTTGAAATGTAAGCAATAAGCTTAGACTAGACAATCAGCTTTTAAACAGTTTAAATTAGGTATGATTAATCCCATCTTGTAAGCTACTGAACTGCTCTCAGGGCACCTGAGTTCCTTGTGCAGTCAATGAAGAAGGCTACGGGTTTTTGAAGATACCATAAGGAAATCCAATTAGCTTAACTTTGCTTGTTAAACTGAAGCAGGCAGAATCACCCTCCTGAGGCCTTTATGTGAAACAAACTCTTACTATTGACTATCCAGGAAATTTAAGCACTTGCTTTAGAAAGAGTGCTTCAACAAAATCAAGGCATTTAGGTGTAAGTTGTCTAATAAAAGTGAACAGATTTCTCTTTCAGATTTGATTAGCTCTAGTGCTCCGTGAAAAACCTTCACATCATTAGAGCTACTAAAGTTTAATATTTAGTATTAAAATTAATGTTTATACTGTAATTTTTTTACCATCTGTTACCACAACGGCAGAAGATCAAAAAAATGACAAAAGGCATGCATGAGGAGACAAAACATTCTCAAACGTCCAATTTTTCACCCATATTATTAAGTTAATTTGTATTGTTAACCTGAAGGACTTGTCAAAATTGAGGAACCTAAGAACACTTCCCAGCTAGTGGATCCAGGTGTATAATCCAGCTGCTTCCTAATTGGATATCAGCAATTATAGCCCATTGGATGAGTAGAGAAGAAGCTGTGGTATATTCAAGAAGGCCCTTTGCTTGGCACACATTCTTCAAAGTTTAGGCTGTGAAGATTTAAACAGAAGTTTATCACATACGTATATATATACATATACATAAAAGCACTTCTTTAGTTACATTCGTATAACATTCTAGGGGTTTTGAAAACATCTTGTTAACTAGAAGCTCGTTTAAGTTGGAATCAATGTGCAAATAAATAATACAGTTGGAATCAAACAGCCTCCTTGAAAGTAGGATGAGGTCTACTTGATGAATTTTCTCTGAACAGCAGGATAAACCAGGCTCATAATAATAGCAGATAAAAAAAAAAAAAAAAAAAAAA
>WKFP01014064.1:244273-259473 GCA_011057875.1 Pterocles orientalis | reverse complement strand
AATTGTTTACCACCCCCCCCCCCCCGGGTCTTCCAGCTACCTATACTACTAGATACAATTTTTGTTCACTGAAAACTCCTATTAAATGTAATTTTTTTAGACAATTAAATGTAATATTTGATTTTATCTGACTTAAAATTTGAAACAGACTACAATTAGGTGTTTGTGATTAAATTATTTTATATGACTAACATTAATATTTAGTACAACAGATACTGACAAAATTAATGAAGTCTCTGTTACAGGTATTATTGTTCTGTCATTACCTAAGTTACTACTGAATATCTGATAAAAACAGCAGCTTTAAGAAAAGCAAATAAAACATAACTGGAATAATTTAGTTTCCAGAGGCTATCCAAGTTACAAATGCAGCACTCATATCAATAAAGCTTTTCTTTTCCTTTATTTTGAAAATGTCTAAGTGTTTTAATCCCAACATAGTTAAATTAGTCTCCTGCTAAATTACCCAAATACACACTTTTTTGTGGCCTGGTTTTTAAATTTTGGAAGTTAAGTAGCTTCAAATGCAAGGAAGCAATCCATAAAAGACATCAGTTCTTATCGCTTTGTGTTTTTCATGAGCAAAATGACCTCCAACCAAACTCCTTATGGTTTATGCCTGATTTTCTTTATTTCCTGACAAAATATAACATTTTATGCCTGTATCACTTTCATCAGTGAAAAAGAACTTCATATATTTATAAGGTATGTCTCAGAAGGAAACGAGAAGTGAAAATTAGTGAGTACTTCATCCCCTTGGAGAAAGATACTAAGACAATAATAAAAAACAGAGGAGGCTGAGGTTCTTCCCCACAGAATGGTTGAGGTTGGAAGGGTCCTCTGGAGGTCAGCTGGTCCAACCCCACTGCTCAAGCAGGGCCACCTACAGCAGGCTTATCAGGACCATGTCCAGATGTTTTTTTAGTATCTCCAAGGATGGAAACTCCACAACCTCTCTGGGCAACCTGTGCCAGTGCTTGGTCACCCTCAAAGTGAAAAAAAGTGTTTTCTGATATTCAGAGGCAACCTCCTGTGTGTTTTTGCCCATTGTGTCTGGTCCTGTCACTGGGCACCGCTGAGCAGAGCCTGGCTCCATCCTCTTTGCACCCTCCCTTCATATATTTGCACACATCGATGAGATTTGCCTGAACCTTCTCTTCTTCAGATCAAACAGTCCCAGCTTTCTCAGCCTTTCCTTGTAGGAGAGATGCTCCAGTCCCTTCATCAGCAACTTTGTGGCTCTTTGCTGGATTCTGTCCAGGATGCCCGTGTCTCTCTTATACTGGGGAGCCCAGAATTGGAGCCGGTACCCCAGGTGTGGCCTCACCAGTGCTGAGTGAATGGATACCATCAACCTCTTTGCCACAGGGGCACATCACTGTCTCATGTTTAACTTGGTGTCCAGTGGGACACCCAGGTCCTTTTCTCCCAAACTGTCTTCCAGCTGGGCAGCCACCAGCCTGTCCCCAGGTCATTTTTCCCCAGGTGCAGGACTTCACACTTCCCCTTGTGGAAGCTCATGAGGTTAAATGCTAGTGTCTAGATTTTTTTTTTTTTTTTAATAGAAGCAATTCACATTCTTGCTGCTTTGAGACCATTAATCCTCATACTTTTTGCCACATTTTTTAAAAAGTAAGATCACTGCTTTGCACATACAGATCAGCCTGTATTTAACTGCACTTTGCGAATCCGAGATAAAGAGTGTGTGCAACAGAGTTTGCTGCATGTGAGTTAGGCTGCACTAGTTAACCTGATACTGGTTTAAATGAATTTACACTCAATTTGCTGTTTACCTAACAAACATGTTCTGTTACGCTTGAATGTACTTTTCAATCATTTAAAACAATATCTAGAAGCCTGTAAAACAAAGGGATTGTGAACAAAACAGAAAAATTATTTTACTGTTAGTTCACATCTAAATATATTTAGGCTAGTCACATTTATGATCAAGAACGTATGTTGAAAATAGAGGTCCTGACTGAGCAAAGTAATTAAATACATAATTTAGTTTTGAGGCCTTGATAGTCCAAACGAATTCAGTGTCTAAACTGCTTCAGTACTATATACTGTGTATTTCTGACATGTTACATGAGAGTCAGAATACTCGTGCCCAATACCTTCAGTTGCTTATATTAGACTTATATATCACACTTATTTCTAGGTACAATCAACTATGTAGCTACACAGCGATCCTGCAGTACATCTCACTTATTTCCATTCATCTAATCAGTAAGTTTAATACTTTTGGTGCCACTATCTGAAAAGAGTACTACTTAGCCTTAAATAGAAATTCACTTACAGATTTTGGATGCAGAAAGTTAATTATTTAGAAGCCCTTTTATTTGTTCCAACAGACTGAAAATTCCAATAACATTTGTTTGGCTGATACATATATGATTGGGTCACATACAGTATTCAACATATGTATGCACACGTGTTATTGCATGCTTTGTGCTTATGCATTTCTGTCCAGATGATTTTGTGAATGTGTCACGTCACTTTGCCTAGAAAACACAATCTATGCTTTTCACAGTAAAACATAGGAATGATAAAAAACATGTAAACCTTCATATTTTTTCTGCAGCAACATACATTTTTTCCTCTAGATGGCAATGTATTGCAAGAAATATTGTCAATCTGTTTGCAGTAGTTTTAAACATTGAATTTGACAGTCTCTAGAAGGTATTTAAAGTGAAATCACTCTTTCTTTTAGCTTGATTTTTTTTTTTGAGGGTTGGTAACTGTAACACAACAAATAACGAACAAAATATATATAAAATTGGAAAAAGTGAGTTAACTAAAACCATCTGGTATAGTACACGTAATACTTAAATACCTATAACCAATGGACTTTTCTATCAAGGTAAATTGTACAGTTTCCCAAGTGTATTCGTATTTTTCACACACACTACTGTAAGAAATGGGGCTTTTACATTTCCATACAAGGACTTCAGGATTCTATATTGACTCATCAAATTTTCTGGTTTGATTGTCAATTAATATGGCAAAAAAAACTGTGATTAACACTTATATGGAAAATGACGTACAATATATTAGAGGTAGCAATGTTGTTGTAGATGTGATGATTAAAGAATATAGCAAGAAATCAGTCAGGAGAGGTAGTATCTTTCTTACAGAAGTTGATACGAGCAGGACATTAAAATAGAGATGTTTCCAGGCATCTCTGTCAAAATCAGTAATATTGTATTTTCCCCTTGCCCATACATTTTAATCCTGGCTTTTCTTTTTCTGTTCTAGCACACTATAGAGTATACACGTCTTTGTATAGCATACAAAGATAGACTGTATTGTCTTGAAAACATTAAATAGAAACTGAGGGGTTTCATGATAGCAATGCACAAGCATATAAAAATCTAGAGCTTATATTTATAGGTTTGCTTTTAGAAAATACTGTGTGCACTTGCTGAAAAATAAATGGACTGAGACACTGTTTGAATTCAACTATACTAGCCCACTTGAGATATCCTTTTTTTCTGTCTATGAGTTTGTTTGATTTTTTTTCTATAAAAAGAAAAAAAATTACTGATACTTTACTGGAAGGTTTTCACCTCCACTCTTTTAAGCAGAATCTGACGGAGCAGTAAGTCAGCCCAAAAAGTTTCTTCACTGTTTATCTTCCCCTGAAACTTCTGGTATGGGTTCCTGAGGAGTAACTCAAAAGACGTGTTTTTCCCTCACTTTTGTTAAGTGAAGAAATTACCCGGTAGCATGATCATGAGGAGACTGAGGATAAGCTCTGTAGCTCAGGAGGTCAACCAGCTGTGAAGTATGGCCATAAAAAATGGAATGGGGCAGGGAAAGCTGGCTGAAATGTCAGTTTTATGGCAACATGCCTGCAAATTTAGGTGAGTTAGTCATATACTTTTCCTCAGGAAGATTGTGTGAGTTTAGGGCTGGACTTCTCATCACTGTATATTTGCCTTCTTGAAAAGCACGTGTCTAAAATCCTGGTGTTGAACTAGCCTTTTGGATCTGATGAGGAGGAATGGGTGGTACCTGAAGGTAATAAATACGGGAAGGGAAGGAACAGATCAAGACAGCAGGGCATTGGTGGATACTGATAATGGAAAAGCTGTGGGCATTTCGTTTGGGATGGCAAAAGGATGAAGAGGACCTGACTGTTGACTCTACAGACTTTAAGATGACTAAAGCAAGGAAAAGAGTAGAGAAAAAGTTAGCGGATTTCACTGTGGCAAACAGATAAAAGCTGCAGATACGTGAGAGTTCTGAGTGCAGTAGAGGAGTTCGCTAGCTGGTTTCTTTGAGATAAAAACCTGAAGGTTAAAAGACTAGGGGAGGGGCTGAGCTGTTCAGGGGAAAACATAAATAGCACAGGGAGATTGATACATCATTCTGTGGAAAAAACACTGGTGAAGCAGGGAAGTCAGTGCAGGAACTGTTTATTGCGTACCAGCTACAAAGTACTGCAAGTGCAAGCAGCACTAAAGGTGTGGAGGCTCTGTGGTGAAATCCTTGGTGTGTTATGGAAAGAGACAGGGTGTGACATGGCTGCAGTGCTGCATATTCTGCAGGAGGTGTTGGTGTTTGGTCAGCAGTCTGAATATGCTGCATGCAATACTTCTCCTTTCTTGCACTCCTTATACGTCTAGTGTAATGCATTAAGAAACCGTACTTGCCGTTAGCAGTTAGTGCTATGCTCTTGCTGCTGCTAGTGGGAAGTAAACCTCAAAGTACCCCTTAATAAAATTGTGCCCTTGATGGTGAAGAAAGACGCACATTCAAGGCAGAGCAGTGGAGCCCTTTGGATGAACCTACAAGGCTGTAATAGTATAGGTGTATCATACACACGGCCTCTGTGCTGTAGCATACATCAGGAGGATATTGCTCATGGTGTAAAGTTATTGGAGAGCAAGTTTGAGAGTAAAAAGGGTAGAATAAAGGAAATATTCCAACCCCTAATCTAGAGTAGAGGCATATAACTATCAGATATCTGTTCTTCCCACTGTCTCTTTTCTTCCTTCTAGGACTCAAGAGACTGCTTTCTTCAGGATTTAGGGTGGTACAATGTCCTGGGTTAAGGTGAGACAGTTAGCTTTCTTCATAATAGCTAACAAGAGGCTGTGTTTTGGATTTGTGCTCAGAAGAAAGCTGATAAGAAGTGATGTTTATGCGGCTGCCAAGGTCTTTCAGCTTCTCTGGCTGTCTGCAGACAGGAGAAGATGGGAGGGAGCACAGCCCCAGTTACTAGCCCAGGATTTGATCTTAGGTTCAGGATTGAGACCCAGAGTGACCAATAATCTATTCCATAACATACACGTCATGCCCAGTATATAGGTGAGGACCCTCTGGAAGATTGGCCCTTTTTTGGTTCCGGATCTCTTTTGCTCCAGGTCATCTCGAGCCAGGTGGTCGCTCTCCCAAGGCCTTCCGCCCCCATCCTGGTCAGCTCTTGGTCTGTGGTGCTCGGACTGTTGTCTCCGTTCCATGAGCGTGGTTTCGGGACTCTCCTTGCTCTGGGATTGTTAGCTGGGAACAGGATGAGCCTTGGTCATCGGGTGGGGGGGCAGTATCACTGTGTATCACTCATTTGTATATTTGTATATAGTATTATTTTCAGTATTACTGTAGTTTAGTTATTAAATTGTTCTTATTGGAGTTGGCCCCCAGCCAAGGGCATACCCATCACATACAAAAACCCAGGTATGGTGCAAATCTTATAATACAGCCTTTGTTTGTTGCCTAAAGGAAATGTATTTGGAAACACTCTGCATTTTGGTGATCTCCAGCTGCTAGGTCAGCCCTGTATCATAACTTGCAAGTCTCGGGGTTCTCCTGTCAGTACTGACACCCTGTCACCTTTCTCTGTCTCTGGAATTAGTAAGCTGTGTAACAAAAGCATCAGTCTTTGCCACCACCATCTTTGGCATTTATGTTGCTTAGAGAGATTAGATCAGGGAATTATTATGCCAAAGTGTTAATCTGTTAATCAGTAATTATGAAAACATATATTATTTAAGATTTAGTTATAAAAATGAGTAATGATCTGGATTCATCTGACTAAACTAGATTTCTAAGCGGTAGCCATCCATTGTCAAAACTGTCTACCTCAGACTTCTTTGATCACTACTGTGAAAAACCAAGAAGATCCAAAAAGTAATTAATTTAATCCTAAATTAAGCATTTAGGACAGGTTTGACCAGAAAGTGACTGTTTCTCTCTGTTGACTATTTTTAGACACTAAATTTAGGTGAAGTGAACCTCACTCAGTGTCTGCTCTGAAGGCTCCTCGTCTGACTTGGCATGTGTCAATACACGTGAGGACTTCTAGTATGACTGATGCCACAGCAGAATTACAGCAGCTCAAACTGAGGAAGAGCTGGTGTGCAATGATGTTATAATGTCTGCCACACGAAATAAAGTCGACCTATTTTACTTGAAATAGTACTAGTTCGTAATATATGCTTGCCAGCCTGTTACAAATTGGGGTTTGCACTAAAGCAGTTGAATTTGTAACTGTTTTGCCAATCGACGGGGATAGCACAGAGGACACAGGCACCAAACCTTATTTTTACTTATGTCCAAAATGACAAAGTACTAAGGAAAATAGTACAGAAAAAATAAAGCAAGATAAGGATAAGCAGCAAGACAACAAGCAAACGACTATAGCAAGCACAAAAATAAGATAATGCACCTAATCATTACTACACAAAGTTAGCGATAGTGATTAAGAAAGATACATCACCCATTGCCCTATGTTACCATCATCCAGATCCGCAGACACTGGGGAGCCTGTTTACAGCGAAGGATTTGGAGAACTCCTCCTGGCAATTAGGAAATCTCTATACAGTGCGTCCACTCTATAGAGGAGGGTTCCAAATTTCCCTGCAAACTGTTCCTGCTTTTATACAGTTAAATAAACAATTTTATATCTTAAGATGTGAAAAACAGCTGGTGTATTTTTTTTTTCTTCCTTGTTAACTTTTTCCCATGCTTGGCCAGAGCCCAAGAAAAGGTTAAGAAGAAGTAAAGGTGTCTGGTTATCTTTGATTATGCATCTTTAAACAACGCCATGTCACCACCCTGCTACCTTCTGTCACCTAGAGGTCTGTTTGAAGGTTTGAGACAGGTATATCTCTCTTTGGCAAGTGGGGCTACTGGTACACAACCATTACTTTACAGTAAGCATTACAGCAATTCTCTGTAAGTGTTACAACAAAAGCTTTTATAAATTAGCATATATTCATAAAGTAATATATTGCATATGTGATCAATATGATACATATTAGGTATATTGTCAGGTTGTGAGGTTCACCTAGAGGTGAACTTTGGTTCAGGGCCTCACTGCTCAGGCCCTAGTATTTCAGTTACATATTTTCATATGTAAATTTCTCTAAGGAGGACATCATTTCAGATGCTGTGAAAATAATATTCCACTACCTTGAAGCTTTTAAACTCATTTCCATCTGTGCTAAGTTTGAATGTAAAATGCTGTAAAACATCAGTATCACTTAGCGTTTGCTTTGAAGAGGGGTAGTAATAGTGATATTACCTTGCTGCAAAAGGTTGTAGAGTATTGAATTAACTCATTAAAGAACTAGTTCTTTACTCTGTATTTCAAGGAGAAACTGCTTCTATGAACTATTCCTTAAGAAATCTGATCTTTTATGTTAGTGCTACAAGGGTTATAATACAGTTATTAACTGAGAAACTTATCTTTTTTCCCCTTGAAAAAAAACCTTTCTGATAATTTCATCCTGCAGGTTCCCTTTGAAGAACTCTCTGCAAGGACTCTTGCTGCACCATCTGCAAGTTTGCCGACAGCACCGAGATGTGTGGTGGGGTGTTGTTGACGTGCTGGAGGGAAGGGATGCCATCCAGAGGCACCCTAACAGGCTTGTGCAAACCTCATCAAGTTCAATAGGGCCAAGAGCAAGGTCCTGCACCTGGGTTGGGGCAACAAATCCCAAGCACAAATACACGCTGGGAGGAGAATGGGCTGAGAGCAGCTCTGAGGAGAAGGACTTGGGGGTGTTAGTTGACAAGATGTTGAACGTGACCTGGCAATGTGTGCTTGCAGCCCAGAAAGCCAACCATGTCCTGGGCTGCATCAAATAAAGTGTGATCAGCAGGTCGAGGGAGGTGATTCTTCCCCTCTACTCCACTCTTGTGAGACCCCACCTGGAGTTCTGCATCCAGCTCTGGAGTCCTCAGCATAGTAAAGACATGAACCTGTTGGAGCAAGTCCAGAGGTTAGCCACGAAGATGATCAGAGGGCTGCAGCACCTCCCCTATGAGGACAGGCTGAGAGAGTTGGGGCTGTTCAGCCTGGAGAAGAGAAGACTTTGGGGAGACCTTATAGCAGCCTTCCAGTGCTGAAAGGGGGCTACAGGAGAGATGGGGAGGCACTCTGCGTCAGGGAGTGTAGCGATAGGACAAGGGGTGACAGTTTTAGACTCAAAGAGGGTAGATTTAGACTAGACCTTAGGAAGAAATATTTCACTGTGAGGGTAGTGAGACACTGGAACAGGTTGCCCAGGGAGGTTGCGGATGCCCCATCCCTGGAGGTGTTCAAGGCCAGGCTGGATGAGGCTTTGAGCAACCTGGTCTAGTGGAGGGTGTCCCTGCCCATGGCAGGGGGGTTGGAATTTGATGATCTTTCAGGTCCCTTCCAACCCTAATCATTCTATGTTTCTAAAATTCTAATTGTTTTTTCTTGTGTCACCTCTGACAACATTCTTAAAATTCACACTGTCTTATCTGTATTTTTAAAGATCTCATGTAGCATCTATACATGTTTTGCGACTTGTAGTTTCTAGAAAATATGGAACATCTCTGACTTGTTTAAAAAGAACGTAAGATGGATGCCAGAGCATTATGTGCGATACTAGCATATGGGTGAAATCACAGGAATTAGAAAAATTCCACATAGCTTTTGAGGAGCATATGCTATGGAAAGTGGCTGCTGTTAGGATTGTGACCTGTGCCAATATTCATCCATGGATTCAAACCAATGCTTAATATCCTAGACAGCTTTCTGCAGTACCAGCTCAGAAAGGGTCTTTCCTTCTGTACCTTACCTGTAGGCTCATTTGACTTGGTCATTGAACGTAAAAGAGGACTAACTTGCTTTTGGCATTTGACCAGGGTCTATGAAATCCTGAGCCTAGGACAACAGTGTTCATAGCTGAGCTGTTTCAGATGATACCAGCTTCTGAGCCAGAGGTTTACATACAGTTATCCCCACCCAGAAAAGCAGATAGGGTACAGTATGGCCCAATTCATGTTACGTATGTGTACTCTGGATGTTTAAATCTGAAGTTTGCTTTGGGCAAGTATTAAACTGAATTGTGAATGATTTCTTCTTTAGCACAGTTAATGAGAAAATGATGGTTAGCCATTCTTCTCCAAAAGTGGTGTCTGTCCTCCCCTGCCTGCATCACAATTCCCACCATTTTGCTTTTACTGGTGCCAGTGTTTGCAAGACCATTGCCAAACCAGGGAGTTACTCTGGCAGAGACCTAGCACCACATAGAAAGAACCTGTTTTTGGCCCCAGCACCGTCAGTTCCCAGAGCTATGTTGATGCCTGAATTCTTGTGTATGCACAAGGAAGACAATTGGAGCGAGGGTAGGATGACCTTCCCATCAGCAAAGTCAATTTTTAGATTAATGTAGCTGTGTCTTTAGTCTGCACCGGCATACTTCAAAGTTTCACGCAGCCAGTGTGCTCTTCTCAGCATATTACCGAAACTCCCCGTGGAAAAAAAAAAAAGTGTTAAAACTTTCAGAATAATGTCTTTTGCATATTTGAAAGGAAGATAAATCAGTTAAATATTCTGCCAATATACTTCTAATTTAAAGGAAAAAAAACAAACCCAGTGGGTCAGACAGCAACCACTTCCTCTGTTTTCCCATTTGGGCTTCTGTCTGCCTACTGATATTGATTAATACTCAACTCTCACTTTTCTAGGCTAATTATATATGACAGGTCATTAGAACTGCCTAGAAGGAGTGATGGAAAATGTTATAACTTCAGATATGTTTTAAGACACCATTTGCCAAGGGGTTCTGTTTCCAGTAGTAAGAGACAGATAATAAGATACAAATTTAACAAATTTAACATCAGACAGAGGCAGTAAATAAAATGTATTGGAATGCTTCAATTTATTTTCATTGAGTTGTTATCAGTTGCTGCTTTCTTGCTTAATGGAGGGGAAAAAAAAAATCCATTATTTCTAAGTCACATATTATAAAAGTTAGAATACTTGATATGTTTCTGTAAGTTTTTAGAATAGTCTGGGCCTGAGTTTCCTCAGCTGTAAAATGGGAATAATTTTTCACAGAGATATAAAGAGACATAATTAACTAATATTTAGGAAATACTTTGAAATCCACAGATGGAATATTTTTCAAGTTAGTGCTACATGAATAGTGTTCCAAAGAGCTGAGTATGTTACTTGGATAATATTCTGCCAAAATATTCTGCCAAGTATGTAAGTATCAATCAATCTGTAAAAGTGAAAAAAAAAATCAGAATTGCTAAAACTCTGTACATCATGGAAACTCATTAAATTAACAGAAAATGAAATGGCATGCTACTGATAGGGAGCAGAAACTACCTGACATGATTATTATGAAGGAAAACTTCATCTTCCATATGTTGAGAATAGATTTTTTCTTCTTGGCGACAGTAAAGAAGTTACTTTCTTTGCAGAACAGACCATCATTGGACAAAATTTGAACACAAAATTGTAAAACAAGATTTTGGTTAGCAAAGGAACAGGCAAAGATGCATTTTGTCCCTAACAGGGCTTAAATACAGATTGACCCATCTAACTCTAAAAGAAGAGCCTAATTAGAGTGTAATTGTTCAAACCTCCCTGAATATCCAATTAAGAGAAGTGAATATCTCTCAGGACAAGTGTGATTGTGAATGAGTCTAAGCACCCTTTAAATCTGCCTGTTTCTACTTTGTGTGTAGGGAACTTGCATTCCTTCTGTGTTTGACTGTATTCCTAACACAGTGCCTCAAGCCCTAAATCTGTGTCATGAAAGATATCACCTATTAAAGGAGAAGAGAGCGTGCTAGCAACAAGTCCAGCAGTTGTACCTGCTTTTAAGAAGCAGAAAATGAGGAAAACAAAATGCAGCATGTAAAACAACAACAACAAAAAGCAAGACTCATGTTGACTTTCTAGTTACTGAGATTTACTTTATTTTTATAGTGTTATCCTGTTCGTGACAAGGTAAATCAGTAAAAATATTGAAAGAACCAGACAGTGTGAGCAATGGATGAAATGATGTGCCAAAATTCTACTTGTGGATAATTTTATTCATAATGGCATAACACCACACAGCTCAAAAGCACAGAGAGCCCTCGGTTTGTCAGGAGTTCAGGGAACAAAAAGGCAGCATGCAGCTAGCTTCCTCCACCTATGTCTGGCACAAACACATTAGCTAAATGCTGTATTTTATTGCTAAATAGAACCAATCAGTGAAATTTTAACATCAAACAAGAGGTAAAGCTGGCAGCAGAAAAAAAAACCACTTGCATTCAGAGAAAATAACAACTAGAAAGAGACAGTAATGTGTTCCAAAAATGAATAAAAGAAAGGGACTACATCCAAACCCAGAATAGGTTATAAAACATGGTCAGAGATAAAATATTCCCAGTGGAAGTAAATGGAAGAGGCACTGTATCTCATACTGTGGCCAAGAAGAAAATTCTACAATTATCCTTTATACTGCCACCAAATACCACTTTGTGTCTTCACTGTTACCCATTTTTTGGCATTGTATATTTATTTCCATGCTTTTTTTGGGGGTAATATTTTAATCTTTTTAATGCTTTTGTTGGTGGTGGTAGGTTGTTATCAACAAATATTTGTAACATATGCTTACTATTGGCCTCATCAATTGGAGCACAGCAAATTTTGGATATGTTAATGTGTACTGAATCAGGTGTGTGAATGAAGCCTTTGCCCTTCATTTAAGAGTTTTAATTTTAAGGGTCTTTAAGGTCCCTAAAAACTACCTCCCCCTAACAAAACAGAAGGAGCCCATGGCTCAAACATACTTGCATGTCAGCACCCGGAACGGACACAAATACGAGGTGATTTCACAGAAACGTAAATAAATTAGGTATCGAGATTGTTAATGTTGCTCTAGTGAGGAGCTGCACGTGTACAGATGTGGTTCAGCAAAATGGCCAAGGTAATATCCAACTGCCACCAAAGCGGGATGGTTCTGCTCCTCCTACCCCCAGCCCTGTGCTCCCCCCCCTGCAACCACTCTGGAATTTATCAGAGATGCTGAACAGATTGATAAATTAACAGAAAACTAACATGATAAAGAGAGTAGCTTTCAACTCTTTTAGAGGCTAAAATCAGTCAAGTGGGCACTTCCAGGAAGAGCCAGAGACACAGCAAAAGAGGGATGGGAGCTGCACAGTTGGGCATGCAGGCAGAAGTCAAAGAGATGAGCTGGGTATCCACAGCCACCTCCTGTAGCACCAAGTGGCTCAGCTGTCACTGAATTGTGCCCTTGGAGAGAGAAAATCCCCAAGAGCATAAACGAAGGAAGGAGCAAAGCTTGACAATAAAACCTCTGATCATTTATCTGTCATCGAGGAAAAGCTAAAGGGGGAGAGCATTTATGTTGAAAGCTAGTGGTTCCAAATTTCCAACTCTAGAAAGGAAGACTTTTTGCATCCTTTATAAGCAAAAAAATAGGATTACACCAAAGAAGTGACTGATTCTGCCATCAGTTTCTTTTCTGAATGGAAACAGTTTATGCTTTGTGATTTTTTACTACTTATTTAGCTCACAGAAGGGATAACAGAAGTGTCACTGATTTGACTTCTTTCAAAAAAACCAGACCTGGAAGCAAGTGCTACTGAACCAAAATGGATAAATGATTGAGTGAAAATGCCTGGGGAAGGCTAAAACAAGCAAAAGAAGCTAAAAAAAAATACCCAAATGAAAAACACAGAAAGAAAAAGAAAAAAGAGCAAGAAGAGATGCAACGAAGTCTTTACTGGAACAGTATGATGAATGGCATGTGCTTTGTTTACTGGATATGTACTTAATGCTTTGTCAAAGAAATTTCTCTGGATGGCCAGAAAGATTAGTTTATTTTTTTGCCTTGTCCAGGCTGGAGCAGAATGGGTGAAGGCAAATCCCAGGGCAGAGTACCATCCCAAAGAGCCAGTTAACAGGACAAGGTAGGCTTGGGTGGGAAACTTTTGCTGTACAGTATTATGGAAGAAGGGAATGAAAGAAAACACGTAGGGTGGTCCCTAAGGAGGGAACAGATGTGTTGCCAAACTCAAGACAGTGGTCAAGAGGCTTTTTGTAGGGACGAAGACCTCTGATGAAGTCTGTATGGTTTTTTGCAGCCAACAAAAAACACTGAAAGTTGCTAGACTGAGAGCAAGACTGGAAAGATGTAGGCAGAAGTCTTTTCTTCACTTTTTCTCATCTCTCCTATTGGATGGGTTCTGCATTTTCGTGAGGTACCTTGTTCAGCTTGGTGTTCCAGTGAGAGTGGAGATGTATTTTCTTCAAGAAAAAATTTATCTTGAAAATTCTGGCCCACTGTAAGCATTTTCTCCAGCTGTGCAGGGAAGCACAACTGAAAAACTTCCAGAGTAAAATCGGCAGATACAATAGATGGCCAGCAACATAACTGCCATTTAGAAAAGGCGTTCTCCAAAGAAAACTTTGATCAAATAAATAACAAAGATGAGCTGCAGGAAAGACTGACACAGCTGAAAAATCAAACAGTCATAGATCTTCACGGAAAAAGAGCTGTGTAGTTTTTACACCTGGACCACCCAAAGAATTTACATAGGATTGGGTTTTTTTACAACTGTTATCTATTTTTTGTAAACTGAGACCTTGCTGAAGCAGATTCAATTTGCAGTGAATCAATTTTAAATATTTAGGTAGAACCGGAATTGCACTTGAAATTGATTGAAAATCAGATTAGGTCATTCAGAGTTGTGAAATTTGCTAAGCCACAAACATTAGAAGTACAGCCCTGTGACAGAAAACGATTTTGGCTTTTGGAGTGAGTAGACAAATCATGTTAAATTCAATTTGTGGAACAAGGGAGTGTAGCAATAATGGAAACATAATAATTGAGTGCTGTTAAGTGATGAAAATATATCCACAAAAAGGGCTGTTAGAAATATACAGTCAGCCAGACCTGAACATTATTAGTTTTTAAGAAATTATACATCAGTGAAAACTGGAGGAGCAGAGGTTGGACAAGAAATTTCCTTCTGTCATTATTTGTTTATTTAAGTTCTCACAGTTTAATGATAATGATAGGAATATGTAGTGTCATCTTGGAAAGCTTCAAAAATGGTGGACAAGTGCAGAAACTGGAGGTTTTATATCCTGCTTTATTAATAAGCTAGTCAATAGTAGCTATGAAAGAAAGCCATTCAATCAGTCATAAGAAGAAAGAGCAATGGGAGAGCATGATCTGCCTGAAAATTAATATTTGAAAGGAAATTTGAGTAGCTAAGATAAACCACAATGCAGTCTCCTCGGAGATTCTCAAGGTTCATCAGGATGTCAGTGGGATCTTACTGCATGGTGGAGATTCTTCAGTCCCTACCACAGTCACTGGGAGACACTTGTGCCCCCTGTGATGCCTGTGGTCCCTGCTGTTTTCTTAGCCCGTATTGTTCAATTGAGATGCCACTAATCCTTTGGATACAGTGTGAGACATGCTGGGGAGCCAGTCAGTTATGAACTTTTACACATATTTGTGTTGCACCTTTCAGTGAAGAATGTTTTATTGTTACCCAATTATCTTAAACCAAACTAGTTTAAAAAAATAAGGAAAAAGACATTTCTCTATAGAAGACATAAAGGAAGAAATGAAACAAAATATTTATTTAATCTAGTTCCACTGAAGTTATGTAAAGTCTTTCACGCAGCAACTTGACTTACCTCCTTACCTTCAGGCTTCTTGCTTGATGGCCTTCCTCAAGGTGTCAAATATTCCAGCTCTTACAGGCAATTTGCTTTTCAAAGTATTTTCATGGGTGTGATTAAAGACAGCCTGACCCTACTCTTTAACTAGGGTTTGTTTTTCTTTCAGAGATATGGAATGTTTCTTTCTTTCTCTCCTTCCTTCCTTCCTTCCTTCCTTCCTTCCTTCCTTCCTTCCTTCCTTCCTTCCTTCCTTCCTTCCTTCCTTCCTTCC
>WKFP01014064.1:204544-221858 GCA_011057875.1 Pterocles orientalis | reverse complement strand
AAACAAAAAAAAAAAAAAAAAAAAAAAAAAAAAATTATTGGGAGCTTCAGTCTCTAACTCTGCATCCTATCCGCCTGCACGGTAAGGTTGTTTCTTTGAGGATCTTACAGTGGAAATACCTATCTAGTATGAACATTTAGGTCTCCATATGCTTGTGGAGCTACTGTGCATTTTATGTAGTTTATCTGGAATCCCACTGAAATATGAAAAATCCTCAAAAATAGTCCTGTACAAAATTACAGGGAAAACCTATGGTAATCTAAACTCAGAAATTCACATTCATCAGTGATTCGAAGTCCCATTACACCTTTTTTTCCTACATTTTAGGTGGAATGTAATTTTCAGTATTTTTCTGGCCTCTGTTAGTAATCCAGCAGACAATTTCTTCTGTCTATATGAGCCTGTGATTCTTCTATAATTAAAGAAATACCTCCCACATCTCTCCTTTTTCTAAATCTTACCTTTTTGGTTTTAAATGGGAGAAATACATGTATTTTAAGAGGGAGTCTTAAACCCGTAAAGAAGAGAAAACTAATGTTTTGTGGGCTGAGGTTGAAGAAAGGTATATGGAAACTTAATACTTGCATAGTTTGCTGTGGTAAACCAACTTTTAGTAAATTTTTCATTTTCCTTTTAAGTTAATTCGGCGGTGGTGGAGAGAGTGCAATAGAAAAAATGACATTGTAGGCTATTTGCACTGTAAACCTAAAATAAAAATAAATGGAGAATTCAAATTAAGGTTTCCATAGCAATAGTAGTTTACCAGTATTGTGGATCTGAAGTGTGTGCAACTGTTGTCTATCCTACTGCGTACTTCGCTGAATAGTTTGTGCATTTGATGAGTTAATGGCTCTATGGAAACCTTTAGCTGTGATGTTTACTGACTGTAATGGAACAAATCAGATCATTTCCAGTTTGGTATTGTTTTCCATCAGTTTGTCACAGCAGAAAAGTTCCTATTCATTAAAGAATTAGAGCTTCATCTTTTTTACTATAGTTATTGGTTTCTGACATGTTTACCTGCCAATAAGATGTGGGTATACTCCCCTTTCTGTCTTTGGAGACCTTTATCTTTTTCTGCTCCACCTCCATCCCTCATTATTGTAATTAGAACTAGATGAAAAACGATAATTGTTTCTTCTCCATTGTCCTTGATAAATTAGTGCTAAGTACACTTAATTGGTCTTGTTAAACATGTCCTCTCTGTTGGTACCATAACCATCTGGAGATTGCTTTTGAACTTTGTATATCTATACTTTTATATATGGAAACTGTTTGTCCCTCTTGATCCTGAAGATATTAACAACAGTCTCAGCCTTGGTTAGCTTAGTTAGCATCTCCAATGAAGCTAAGCAAACACAAAAGAAAACTGTTGCTTTAATTGCGTAACTGAACCCTCAAAACCAAGTAATTTTATAACCTGGAAACTTTAAAGGATGTGGCGAGAGGCATGTCAATCACAGCCAGGAGACCACCGTTACCGCCGGATCCGATTACTGCTGGCCGTTGTCTCCAGGAGGGCAGGTGGTTTCAGTTCAGCTATATTACATACAAGTCACATCTCATTGACTCAGAGGAAATATTTTACAACCTCAGAATAGATATTTAGGCATTGAATAAAATTTTGATACAGTAGTAGGGATGAAAACGAGACACTGAGATTTTTTAATTTGCGGTTGAGTGTAGCACAGCAGCAACTGTTGTTTGATTTTTAATGCTGAAGGAACTGAGGCATGGACCATGACCTGGACACACAGAAGAGATTTTCCAGAGACATTCTCTGGAATGGATATTAAAGAACCATGCTTTTCTTTTCCTGTTTTATGAAGACTTTAATTTACTGCTGTAATGCTCCAAACCACTGCTGGTGCACGTGTGTGGACTTTTGACTGTCCTAGGGTAAACGAACACATCATATTAGCTGCACGCTAGTAATCTACATATATCTGTTCTATAGACAAAGCAAAAGTAATTTATATTTTGAAGTCTTGAATGGTAGGAGAATATTGTAAATCTATGATTTACAAAAAGGGAGAGAATGAAGTGTAGGAGGTTGTTTTTTTTTTGATAAGCACTCTAGTTAACAACAATGAAATGGAGACTTTGGGCAGTATCTGGTACTGCACTTCTGTCATATGTTCATACTCCACGATATATGTTCAGAATTAGACAATGACGAAGAAGTACAGGTTTTCTACAGATATATTAAGTAAAAAGAAATTGTGACCATCTATTTTAAAAAAAAAGACAAAAAAGTTATGTATTGACATTATTCACATAAGCATTTTTGATTTTTCCCTATTGAAATATTTTTCTGTAAATTTTCAAAATTTCAGAAGAAAATTTTGTTTAAAAAATACCTTAAAAATGAAGTATTTAAATACAATTTTGCCAAAGAAAAATTGAATAAAAGTCTAACCAGTAAAATTTAGAAATTATTTTGATTTTTTTCCTCTACTGTTGACAAGTCCTGAATGGAAAAAAAATGGTGCATTCACAGCAAACGAAATGAACAGTTATTTGTACTTGTCTCAATAAGAGTGAAGCTGGACCCTCCACACTTAACTAGCTAGCAACTTGTAAGAACTGTGTGTTTTATTAACTGTGCACAAAATGAAGTAAGACTGCACAAGCTTGTCCAGCATTGCTCACTCCTGTAAACAATCAGTAATTCATACATCCTGTATATTTAGCTAATAGAACAGGAAGCAATAACATATTTTGTCTATCTATGTAAAATTAAATAGTGCATCTTGGATAATGGGTATTCTTAATGAATATAGAATCCAACAGTTATTTACAGAACTAACTAATAGTTGATTTTCAACAGCATATTAAAAAATATGATAACTTGCTGGTGTTAGTCCAGAAAAAAAGCAGCTGAATTTATAAAAAACAAGTACAACTTGTTTGTTGAGAATTTGGAATATGATGCGGGATTTTTTAAACTACTTTATGTCATCCATGTACATCCTGTTGTTTACAGAAAGTCATATGTTATGTATATGTATGTATATAACTACATATGTCATCAGTAGAGACCTGATGACAGCAATATAAGGATCTCACTGGCGTGGGCTATTGACAGTAATTTCATTTACTTCACTAGAATCCATTATTCTCGAATCAAATTTGAAATACAGAAGTAGCCGTAAATTTCCAGTACCATTTGAGACGAGAAGGTATTCATTCTCCCTTTTTTACAGACTGAAAAAAGAAAATCTTTCTCTGTGTTCACACACAATGATGTATGCAAGGATACAGGAAATGGAGGAACTCCATTGGGAAAAGCATATCTGAGAAGCAGGTTGACAGCTTAATGTGAAGGGTTCCATTGACTCTTATAATAATCTATTAACTCTGTTAATATTTCATTAGGAAGCTCTTACAATAACAACTATGTCCATAGCAGGCTGAACTTCTAAAAGTATATTTGATCTGCATTATCCCAGTGTGTGCTGGCACATTGGCTCCAGTCCCAAGGCTGCTCTGGTTTAACAGGGGACTGCAGCATGTGAAAACATACACATACGTCTATACAGGCACAGTCTTGGTGCACTGCTGTCCAAATAGACTGGGGTCCAGACGGACTTCTCCCTAGAACCAGTGAGTATTTCTGTATAGTACAGGTACAAATCCAGAGATCATGCCGAGATATCTGGTAATTACTGGCCCTCAGAAACTGGATGAATTGTAAGACTGACTTTTTTTTTGGCTTAAGTGATCTTTAAGAAAAGAGAAGGAAGAACAAAAAAGGCAATTAAAACCGAGTAATGACATTTTCAAAGAACAGACAGGATAATTAATTGTGAGTTCTTGGAACTGAATGACAACATTTGTCTGAAGGATAAAATTTGTGCTCATCTTTATGAGTTTTTCCTAACAGAGTGGTATGATAGATAATATAAAATCACCAGAGGGGGTCATAGAAACAAAGGTGTTTATTTCAGTCCTTGCCAGATGACCTATTTTAAGGGATGATTGCTATGAGTTTGTCTTCCAGTAAGGAAATGCTCTTGTCCCTTGATACAGCAAAGGGATTTTGGCTGGTTCCACCACCAACAAGATGGAGAATTTATCTTCCCAGAATTTCTGAAGCGCAGGGTGTCACAGGGAGTGTAATATTACCTGTAAGAAGAGTATGAAAGTCTGTTGCATTGCAGGTTTTGTGCTGAGCATGGAAAATCAACACAGCATCACACGCAAGATACATGCATCACAGCAAGACTCAAAGGGATAAAAACTTGCTGATTACCATCTCTTTCTTGATTACTTGCTAATTATCTGATTCTTTTTTCTTTCACTGCCAGATTGCTGCTTCTAGACACAGCAAGTCTCATCTATGTCCTCTAATCCGTTTTCCACAGTTCTCAACTGTAGAGCAATAGAACAAGAGGCACTAAGGTCTGAAATGAGGTCACAAAAGTGTTTGGCTTTCATGGACATGCTGAAGAGGAGACCTGAGCACGTCGCAGACAAACTGAAAAAAAGTGTGTGTTGTGAAGGTGAATATAACAAAAAGTAAATGTGTCTCCTGATCCCTCATTCCTAACTTCAGTATTAGCTTAGATCAATTTTTATCTTCTATTTGAAAACTGGCTTGTCATAAATACTTTTTTCCTTTTTTTTTCTTCACTACAGAATTTTTAGTATTTAGAAGGGAGACCTTTTTGGAAAGTGATTTATATTTGAGCTAAAAGATCCAGATCTTCTGAAAACAAATGTTGTCAAACCCTTTGATGATGATTCAAACACAATAATGAAATAGAAGGCTAGAGCTGGAGCATTGGTAAGGAAATAGTTTAATTCTGTAACCAAGACTGAGCACTGATAGAGCAACAAAAAAATCAAATAAACCCTAAAATGCAAATAAGCCTATGTTAAATTCAACTATGCAAGTACTAGCTTTGAGGTTCCAGTTAATAGCATTTTGTTTTGTTTTATTTTGTTTTCACACTGATAGCAATAAATTACCTTTTTCCCCCTTGTGGATTCATGTCTCAACCCATCCCAATCTACAACGCAGAAGATTATCCCATGCAGAGGCATTCTTCCTCAGAAGGCATAAAAGTTTACATGGCATCGTAAAGACAGCTCCAGCATAGCTGGGCTAAGAGAAATGTCCCGAAGTCAGAAGGTGTGCCCAGAATCAGAAGCCGGTGCCTCCAGTGCAAGGCACAGGGACTTAAGAGGTAAAACGGAGATAAAACCATCACAGCAGCATATGAAAAAAATCTGGGAAAACCAGAGACGGGATAGGTGAGGTGTCCCCCAGTTAGTGTCCTTTCTAGGCACACATACTAATTCTAAAAAAAAAAGACAAAGATATTAAGTGTCACTCCTCATGACCTTTCTTATTTCCACTGATACTCAACAAAAGTAAGAAAGAATACAAAGGGAAGTAAACCAGATTTTTTCCTTAGAAAATACCTCTTTGTCGTTTCCAATGAATCACCTTTCCTTTTAATGTGACAATGAAACAAAGATTAAATCAGTTATTTTGTTGTAAGCTGGCTGAATTTCATGCAGATATATTTCATACGTGTTGCAATATAAATAAGAACTTTTAAATACATGGCTTCAGGCAGATATTGTGGGGAGACAGGAGGATGGAAATTGTGGTGTTAAAAGATGTTGCGGCTAGTCTCTTTCATAGAAGAATTTGTTAATCTCTGTTTTATTCGAGGTACTTGAGGGTGCAGTGAAGTGCTTTTTCTTAATCGGTGCCTGAAACGTCAGGACACTTGCTCCCAGACATAGGTCAGCATCACAAGTTGTGAACAGAAGCTGGCCCAAGTAGCTAAAGATATTTTCTTTTGCACAAATGGAGATGATAACTGCAATATTTAAATTAAAATGAACAAAGCAACGCGTGTGCTCACACATCCATATCCATGTGCAAGCAAGATGAAGCCAGGGCATATTTACGTGGATCTGAAAACAACTCAACAGTGGGGGAAGCACTGTGACTGTTGCTCTAGGAGGAAGCCAGGAGAGAGACAGAGAGAGCTTCTTTTAGGCACAGAGCTGACTGCAAAAGCAGACTTGGATTTTTGAATAAAGAGATGGCCTCCTATTGTTTATTCTGTTTGAAGAAAGGAGACTCTGTAATCTTCCTTTGCAAATAAACGGGGTTGTACTGAAGAGACACCTGAAATAAGATTGTTTATTTTTCTTTTTTTTTTTTTTTTGGTTTTGTTGGGAACAGCCTGGCAAGGCGACTGATACTGGTTCATTTCCAGCAGCAACAACAGCTCATCTGAGAAGTTATTTTTGAAAATAGCTTTGCGTATCTTGAGATTATCCACTTGCATTTGGGTCAAGACACAAAGGAACACTTTTCAGGAACACGACTTGAAAATAATTTGCACTAAACAATACATGCTTAATCATTGCACTTTGAATTAAAGCATGCTCTTGCATGTTATAAAAGAACACACGATTCCTCTGAATAAACAAGTTTTTGTCGCTGTATCTCTTTCTTTTCCACTATTATACAGATCCCACATCATGCTTCTTTAAAGAGATATGCATTGTTCTTTGGGGGAGGAAATAAGCCTGCCAACCCAGCTTGTGTGATGGTTTTATAAGATTTACATGGGAAGATGCCACACAACAAAAGATTACTGCTGAACCATACAAAGGACATTAGTCATGGCCTTGGAGGATGGATTGCTGACTCCTACCTGTCTTCAGGAAACAAGAAGATCAGATATAAAGTTGTGTTCTAGAAGGAAGCATACATACATGCATGTAAACCAAGTAAATTCACGTTGAAATGTTGGAAAAAATGCGGTTTCTTGAAGGCACGGCTACTTGTAGGTGACATCGTAGTTTATCTCCTCTGATGGTATGTCTCGAGATATCACAAAAACCTGTTCTGCCAGGGATAAAATAAGAAGATCGAGTGGAACCTCGGCATATTCTCCTGTTAATGATATAGGGTTTCCACCAACTTCTGATTGTGCAGCTTGGTTTCAGGAAGTGTAACATAAGGTGTATGAAGGTTTTTGGGTAACACCCTGTGTTACTAGAAGGAGATTCCACATGTGGACAGGGCTCTTTGGGTCACACTGGCTGAGGCTGGTAGGACAGTTCTTTTCTGCTTAAGCAAGCAGGATCAGGCTCTCATCTCGTTGACAATGCTATAAATTTCTCCTGTCAGTGGTGCGACACTATTTTAGAATAGGAAACAGGAAACATTCAAGCCATGGCCATAAATCTTAGCACTTTCCCCAACCAAGCAATAAGCTATTTCTCATGGTAATTTTGCTTTTTTGTGTCATTTATACATTCAGTATAAATTAAAACATTTCACATCATGGAAAAAAGTGAGAGAAAACAGTGGAAGCACGGAATCACATAGAGCAGACAAACTGAGATCCCTTTTACACATTATTAGTGTTTCTTTTTCGAAATCATATTTGCTATTAGCTACCACAGTGCTAAGTGCTTTAGATAATGTACTTTTCAAGGAAATTAAAAAAAAACCTAGAGAGTCTGTAGGTAGCTTCCATTAGCAATAATGGGAGTTTAGGCACATTCACAACTTACAAAATCCTCCGTTTAAAACCTGTTTATCAGATAATGGTTGCAGGCCTGGAGTGGCAGCACAGGAGCACTAAATTAACATCTTTTCGGATCCACAGTCTTTGCAAGAAATTAATTTATTAGTCCTCTTTTGTTTTATAGTGCAGAATGTGTTTTCTTTTCGAGGTTTTTAATCCTGAATAATATTTTTGAAGTTGATACAGTAATAGAAAAAAAAAAAAGTTTTCCTGTTTGTTTTTTTTACAGCTAACCACCGTTATTTTAATTCTTTCAGTGTCATCTAAGGCCAGTCTTTCTACACGTGAGATTGAAAGCCCTTAACGAAATGCTGGAAGTACATGTAGTTATTTTAAGGGTAGGACTATTTTCTGTAAGACACAGTACAGTGTGTCTTTTGCAGAAGATTTGTGAAACGGACACATGCCAAAAATCCACCAGATGTAATAAACAGTCTTGGGAAGTTACTCTGTTAAATAATTCACAGTAATCTGAGGCTGAGTATTCATGAATTGGTTCAGTTTCAGTGGATGTCTTTAAAAAAAATTTAAACTTGGGTATTTGAACAATATTTTATGTAACAATGGAACTCCCTTCTGACCCTTGAAAGGATGATCCTTTCAAACCAGAGCCACTTGAGGCTGCCACCTAGTGAGACAAAGGGAAAACACACAGAACAACACGGCAGGGCAATCCACCGCTTCAGTGGCGTAATTTCCCAAGTTTTCATCTTTCAAGACAGTTTAGGTGGATTCCTCCTCCTGCAGTTAAATTTAGAAATAGATTTGGATTATCACTGGTGAAAAAAATATATTTGTCAGATCAGGACTCTAGTTTTTTTAAAAGCACTTGCTGTTTTCTTTGTGTGTTTTTTTGTGTTTGTGGGTTTTTTTTTTTTTTGTTTTTTTTTGTTTTTTTTTTTTTTAGTATTTGCAAATACCAGTAAGAGATCACATTTTCTGGAATTCTCAAGTTGTGCATGAAAGCACATGCATTCAGCACATCCGAAATCATCCTTGGTAATAAAAACTACAGTTCAGGCATTGCCTGCACAGAGTCTCAGCTGTGGCATCTCAGGGTCAGGTTTAGGTATTAGAGGCATTAGTTTGATAGCTGAACAGTACTCACAACTAAGTGGTTAAGACTTTCCAGTTATCACGTGGAGAATAAATATGCCTAATAATTCTGGATAGATTTGATTTTGCACGTCATAAAAATCCAAGAAGTAGAGCAGAGAAAATATCAAAAATTTGGTTAAAGAAAATAACACAAGATAGAGTGATTCCAGGATTCAGTTTAAATGGAGTTGAAAATGTTCGGTTTCTGTACCAAGAGCAAAGTACCTGCATCTGGTTTAAAGTCCCAGGAAAATTAGAAGAAACACTTTCTCTTTGTAAATTGTCCTTTTTTAACAGCAGACCAGGGAAGTTATGCTATTGAGAGCTGCAGAAACCAGTCCTGGATCTATATAGAGTTAATGTTTTATGTTATCACAGTTCTATACAGATACTAAATGTAATAGAAAATTGAAAGTGTATTTTGGAGCATGATTTACTGCTCTTCTTGCTATTTTATAATGTTTTGAAAATGCATTCCTGTCTTACAGGCAGAAACAACTAAAACATGAGACAAACTGTGGAGTTCTTATGAATATGTCCATGTCTGCTGTAAGCTGGCACATTGTGCTAACAGTCCTGAGATAACTAAATTCTGTTTTATTCCTGTCTCCTGACACAATAAAACTCCCAATTATGCCTATTTAGCCACTGTGGCTAAAAATAGTCATTGGATCCATCTACCGGTTTATTTTCATGTTTTATCTCAGAGGACTTTAAAATCACATTTCTAGGTGTGAAAGGCTAGTATAATAACCTAATGGTTGAATTGGATTGTTGGAGTTGATTCTGTTAAACATAATTTCCAACTGTTCCTAGTTGTAAATAAGAAATGAAAAGAAGCTGAGAGAAGGAAGTCTCTCCTCTTTCCAAACCAAGTACCAAACAAGTCCACCTGAGTTGCTCACACTCATGTAAACTCATGCCCGTACTCTTTGATCAGCCGCATCACTGACTTGTTCCTGGCTGTGTAGTTTCCAGACAGGGTAACCTGGGCAAGAGAGGAGATCAAAGAGGAATTCACTTAGAATTCAGATCTGATCTCATACAAAAAATGAG
Source organism: Pterocles orientalis (assembly GCA_011057875.1). Classification (NCBI taxonomy): domain Eukaryota; kingdom Metazoa; phylum Chordata; class Aves; order Pterocliformes; family Pteroclidae; genus Pterocles; species Pterocles orientalis. The sequence continues at coordinate 212,136 of WKFP01014064.1, read as the reverse complement.
TGCAACTGACTTGATCCACAGTTTATTTTGTTTTCTTCCCTATCTCTCTCTCTCTCTTTTTTAATTTTTTTTATTTTTTTATTTTTTTTTTAGCATTGATCTACCATTAAAACTTGGGACAATAATACAAAAGCAGCAGGTTAATGATGGAAGTTAGATAATAGATTGCGTTTTACATCAATTACTGTTTTAGTAATTAGCTTAGCACCAAGACTTAAAATACATATGGGAAAACTTCCTGTATTTAAGACACATCAATAGCTTTAGTACGTCAGCATGAACATTTAGTTCAGGACATCAGAATGTAAGTTTCGCATTTTTATTTTCTGAGATGGATTTTTGAATAATTTACTATTTACTAATTTAGTGACAAGATAAAAAGTTTTTACCTAAATTTCTTCCCATTAATCAGCAAATACATTATGGTGAAGAAAACCACCACACTCACAATGTTATTTCTCTTAAAAATCTCAAAAATCCCCACCAAAACCAATCATCCAATATCTTAGATCAATGTGAAATCTGGAGAAATGTAAATCCACTTGGTTGATATCAGAAGCACAGTTTGTCTTTAAGTTCCTTGAAGCTAAAGAGCTGGTAATTTTAGGAAATTTTAAAAAGGCACCGCTAGCCCCATGTGATCAATTCTGCTCTCCCACAAATGGTTTTTTAAAAAACCCACAGCATTCATCTCAAGAAATGCAAGGAATGAAAATGGTATTTTGTAAATATACGAGGTCATTGTTAACTAGACAACTTAAGAGAGACAAGAGAATTTAATATATTCATTTATGACTTTCATATATTAGATCAGTTCCTCAGCTGACATAAACAGACACCTTGTTGTTGATCTCAGAGAAATTTAATGCCTGGGTCATTTTGTGTGTGGAGGTATTCTGCTCTACAACAGTACTGTAGTATCTGACGCTGACATATTTTATTTTGATGGCTGAACTCTTAGGTACACTGTCAGTACATCAGAAACCCATTTTTTTCAAAAATGATAAAAATCTCAATGCTAAAGATATCTTTTTTTTTTCGGTTTCAGATGTTATATACTACTCTGATGCATGTCATATTTTGTAACTGCATAAAGCAGTATATCTTAATGCACTCCATTCAATAAGAGGCAATAAGACGTTTGAAATTCAAGGAGCATCGTTTTAAGAATAGCTGCCTTATTTGTTAGGTTATGGGATTTTATTCAATTAAATGCAGCGTAGGTGACTTGGGTAGTCACTGTGTTCACAAAACCATGACGTTGCTTTCTGAGGTTCATTGGACATTACAAGAAATGAACTCAGCAAAATAGATTGTCTACGGCAAATTCATGTGCTACTCAAAACAGAAAACAACGTCAGAAAATCTGGCCTTACAACCCCCCCAAAGTCATTAAATAGATAATGGGGAGATATGTATTTAATCACTTTTATCTACAGGTGTATGTAGTTGGATGTACTGATTTCACAGTGATAATTGTGATTATTTTGTTTTCTATTGGATTCAGTATAAACAATGTGAAATCGGAATGCAGTGACCTACATTCTATATGCACATACAAAGTTATGGATAATTCTTAGAATATTAACTACTACATTTTTTCAGTGTATTTTTTAAAATCTGTCTTAGAGTTGATTAAACAACTGTTAATAGCAGAGGAAAGTTTTAATTTATTTGTTCGTCTGTTAACCCACAGCCCTTAGCGTTGTTGTTTACATACAGATAACAAAAAGAGGTTAAAATAATTTGTGATCACAGCTACGAACACAGAAAAATGATCATCCCGATGCAGTCTGCCCGTAAAAGGACAATATCAACAGCACAGTCTGTATGTCATGGGCTTGCAAGGACAGAATGTGTCTGTAAATGGAGTTAATTGGGCAGTATTCATTCTTGCTCATCGTAAGTGCTTCATGGCATTTCAGAGCCCTGTACAGAGGATGGTGAAGGCCATTGATTTTATATGATGCTTCAGAATGCCAAGCTGTAAACAAAAATTATAAAAGGCACAATACAGTCCCAAAATGCATGCATAGCTGTATTCATTGCTTTGGATTTGCTGATTTATATAAACTGATTTCAATCGTATTTTCATGATGATGGCTTGTGATGATAAAAGGACTCCCTAAATAATTTCAGTCCTTGCATTCATTCTGGAGCTATTTTTTTTATCCTGTGAGAACTGCAGTTCTTACCATAATATGTACTAAATAAATGGCTTAAACAACAGCTGTTCTGAGTTCTTTCTGCATCTGAGTTCTTTCTGCATCTCTGTCACAGAGTGGCTTTCGTTTTCTCCTGAGCCTGTGGTACCTGGGGAATGCAGTAGCCCACACAGCCTCTGTTTTAATATGTGTATGTTAGAAGATAACAAAGCAGAATATAGAGTATACGTCTGTTTTTAATCACAAGGAATGACACATAAGTTCTCATTGTTCACTTTTTTTTTTTTTCAGTGTAAGAAGGAAAAGGCCATGAATTATATCCTTTCTCAGCCTTTGTTTCACTGAAATAGGCAAGCCTGGTCTTTTGGGCTTATTTCCTTGTCTTCTTAAGCCCACGTGATGGCCTTTATAGCTATTTGAAATTTTGTTCATCTTTCTTCAACATATTAATCAGAATTATGTACAGTGCCTCAAATTCTCAGCAGGACTGCACAACTAATGGTTTCTTAGCTGAAAAGGATTATATTGGTTTTGTCTATATTACACTGGCAACTCACAGGATCCAGGGAAACATAATTGTTTTTCTTCCTCTGTCACTTTTGGCTGCTACATTTTCAGTTCAGTTATCTTATATGGGTCTCTAAATGCATGATCTAACATTTTTTTTTTGCTTCTGTGCTTCTTCCCATTTCACTAGTCCAGCCTTTGATGTTGATATCAGTATTTAATATCTCCAGCCTTTATATGATGTTCAGATTCCACCTATATCCCCCAACTTTTGGTGTGAGGCTCCTACAATCAAAATGTTAAATAAAATAAATTTCAAGAATGGTCTAGAAGAATCTATTTTTCCCGTATTTTCAAAATGCCTGGTGGAACTTACCTTTCTGCATAACATCTTGCCCCCTCCACTTTGTCTGGTCACTTAGTTAATTTACTAATTTATTTACTGAGCTCAAGTAATTTACTAACTCGTCTACTAATCTTAGTGTCCTTGGTTAAATGAAAAACTTTTCAATGTGGCATCACATCAAAGGTTTTGCTACATCTTGTATAGTTGAGATCTTTTTCACTCCTTTCATCCATTTCTCTGTCTGAACCTGTCAAAATTTTCTCATTTGGCAGCTAATTCTCATCACTGTGGATAAAATAGTGGAATTAGGTGTAGAAACAGCCATTTCCACATCCCCTTTGATACAACTGCTTATAACCATAGTTCTATTTTGATGGTTGTCAGGGAAGAAGGGATAAAACAACGTATCTGAATGAAAGCCTAGTTACTAAATGCACTGAACTCTTTTACCCTTGTTTTCTAGGAGCTGTTTAGCAGAGTGATAATGATTCACAGTATTATGACTAGATCTAAAAGCATCTAAAATCGTTAGGCTTATAGCTAAGTTAAACCACAGTATATTTCCAGAAAACCGTTCAATTTACATTACAGAAGTGTAAGGAAAAAAGGCTTTTAGAAAACAGATCACCTTTCAGTTCCAGAATTGCGTGAATTAGGGAAGATGGCTTTTTAATGACAGGCAGTTGCTCTGGCAACATTTATGTTTACTAATACAGCAGTGGGAGTAAAGATTGGATTTCTAGGGAAGTCATCATGGAAATGTAGTAGGAAGACCAATGATGTTCTTAGTAATGAGAAAGTTTTGGAATTAACAAGTTACAAACTCTTTAGGAGGACAATAAGTAGATTCTGCTCTAGCTATCCATGTTCATTTAGAGATGTAATTTTTTAATGATCTGCCATCCCGTTTGTGCCCAAGAAGAGGTTCAGAACTTCAGTTTGTCTTCAGTCCACCAAACTATCTGCTTGCCAACCCATGCACTGACATAAACCATACGCAAACAGTGTAGCACTGGTTGGTAGGCAAATGCTCTTAATCTGTGCCTGTTAGCGGTAAAAAGTCTGACAGGGATTCAGTCATCTGGAGTAGGGCATTTCAAGTTTTAGGATCCATTCCTCTTAAAGCTAATGTTTAACTACTTGTAAAATCAATGGAGGAAAGGAGATGTCATTGAAAGACTCCTGAAAGATATCTGTTCAGTATCCTAACTTCGAGTGTAGACACAAATGAAGTTATCCTGGGAGAAAAACAATATGATTCATGAATTGTGAAGACAAATCTCTTACCATGAAAAAGTTGGAACACTCAAGCCTTAGATATATTCTAAAATAAAAACGTGTTTTCAGTAATTTTATAGCTTTTCAGATAGGTATGTCTTGATCCCCTGAAATCAATGGTATTTATCTGTCTGCAATCATTTCTTTTCACAGATAGTAAGAAAATATCCTTTCTCATATGAACTGCTGGTGGGAAAGATAGATATTCAAGAAAACTAAATATACCCAAAGTGTTAGGATAAAGATATTAGTGTACCTAAGCAGTTTATTCCTTTTATTTTCATTTTGTCTATGTAGACTCCTTTGTGAGAGAAAAAAACCAAAAATATTTCTAGTAACTGCACTATTTGGCACAAAACCTAAATCCATCACATTAAACCAGAATATAATGTTAAATGGCTATTTTGGAGCTAACTCTTTACACACTTCACTTACTGTCTGCTCTGAAGTAATTGAGTCTAGGAAAGAGCTAAATAGGTCTTAAATAGGTCAGGGAGCTGGAAGACTGCATATGTTTGAATGATGTTTAATTTCTCCAGTGAACGTTAGATGGCAGCGTTAATCAAGACATTAAAGACTGCATTACATTATGGTATTTTACTAACAGAAAAAGACCCTCGGAAAATTATGTGAAACGTTTAATTATAGGTTTTTTTTTTTCCCTATAGAATTCAGATTAAGTGTTTATTGCAAGTGTATAGAAGTTCCAGGGCATATGACTTCATAAAATAACATCTGCTTGTGTAAGTGGTCCAGGCAAGGGCAACTAGTGCTTCCACAACAAAGATGAATAAAAAACAGTGAGAATAAGGGAGGAGAAAGGAACAAAGTCTTGATATAGGTCTGATATAGGTGGAAAGGAAAAAAATACATAAAGATTTTTAAAGTGAGGAGTAAAGGTTGGAGAGGTCACAGGGAATAACAGAAAAAACAGTGGAGATTAGTGGGAAAGCATGGGGGGATCATAGGGTATCAACTAAAGAATCTGGGCATCAAAACAACAGATTTAACTTCCCAGGTATCTGAATTATCACTTAACTGACTCACTTTAAGTGACTTTCTACTACTTGAAAAAAATTATTAGTCTTTTCGAGTTCAGGCTTCGTATTGTTTCTATAATTGACAATGTTGAAATCAAAAGCTATGCAGTCGTTGCCCATCTTAGGTTTTCAAAATGCGTCATTGCAATTTATTTGCTTGACTCATGGGATGCTAATGCCTGATGGCAAAACGACTCACCCAGCTGAGTCACCCCCAAATCTTAGTAATAATTGCTTCAAGAGAACCTTTTACCCTGAGATCTGACTGACTGTGTAACTGTCACAGTGCTGCTGGTCAAATTTTAATTCCCAGCATGATGCTAGAACAACCTGCTAAGCCATCAGCCTCTGAGCAGCTGAAGCCTAATAAACTGGTCAAAACTGTGAATTTCTAACTGTAAACCAAGATACCTCTTTCTTTGTGACTACAACCTTCTTGATCAATGGAGGGCAAACCAGAAATGCCCTATCTCAACCTAACAAGGCTTTACAGATTGTTTCTGCTCAATAGAAAAACAAATTGTGGTGATGAATCGAAAATTCATGAAGGTGATGAAATTACCATGAAGGTAGTGCACAACATGGTCACAGGACGATAGACAAAGAGAAGGTCTTGGTCACTGATGGTCAAAGTGGGAGTTAGTTTTAAGTGGGTTTGCAAGTGACTGTGTCTGGGGCCGCAGCTCTGGTCAACACCCGTGCTGGGACTGGGACCCCAGAAAGGGGTCTGTCAGCCTCACACAAGGCCAGCTCTGACACAACATGGATCTGTGGCCTTTAGCCAGACTACTGGGGGAGACTGAGAGAAGAGCGAGCTGGGAGAAGTTGGGGAGGAGTGGGGCTGCTCTCCCTTCCTGCCCTTGGGAGCTGCACTGGAGTCAAGGCCCTTGTTCCTGGTCTGAGCTCTATGCCTCTGCCTGGCCTCATTCCCTCTGATCTGAGCCTGACCCCATCTTGTTGATCGGATGTTGATCCCCTGTCCCCAGGGAGGTGCCCAATGCCTGGGGCTAGAGCTACCCCGGCTGCTCCCCAGCCTGCCCTGCTCCTGGCTGGGGCGATGGGATTGCCCCTGGCTGGTCAGCCCCTGCTCCGCTGCCCTGTGGGGAGACCCGAGCCTGAGGAAAACCTGGATTGGTAGCAGTACTGGAGAAAATAATTTTGAAATCATACCTGAACACAAATTAGTAATGAGTCATCCATACTGTGTGCTGCACAACAGTCATTCTCGCTTTGAGATGCATTCGCAGCAGCACTGTAAGTGAATCATGGGGAGGAATTAGTTATCACACTTTAACTGGAATGGTTACTTTTCCCAGAGTACTCTTTCCGCTTTGGGACTCCTATATTAAAGAAGGCATAGACAGTTTAGACAGAATTTAGAGGAGTGAAATAAAAAATACTGAAAGGTTTGGAAAGAATAAACTAGAGGGGGAAAGCCTGGTCTCCATGATTTGATCTTTCAGATGTTTAAGACTGTCATTGTTAGGAAATGATCAGTTGTTCCCTGTATCTAACAGATAAGCATAGAGAAGGGGAGCATGACACTAGTTTAATTTGAAGGAAAAAGACAGCTTTATATTTAGTATGAGAAATATTCTTCTAAGTTTGAGAATGGTGCAACACTGAAAGACTGTAGAACGTACCTCAGTGAATTCTTGTACTATAAGTTTAGAGAAGAGTCTGCCTCTAAACTTTCTGGTTTCTTGAAATATCTTTCAAACATTCATTTCTATGACACAGAAGATATGAACAGCAACTGATTTTTCTTTTTTTTTTTTTTTATTATGTGCATATTTCTTCATATTCCTCTAACATTAGTGGCTCCTTTAATAGAAATGTTATGATGGAATTTTGTCTTACAATGTATGCACAATGCATGCACAGCTCAAGCCCTCAAGAGTAAGGTCAGCCATAATTACAATTCATTAAATACTGTGAAAAGTCCTCTAGATATTGCAGCACAGGTATCAGTAGCATCGAGTACACAGCATTATTAGACATTCATCGATTTACCTGAACTGCAGAGGTTATAGCTTGGAATTTGATTAATTAGGAGCTCAGACATATTTTATAGGGTCTGGAAATATATCTCTCTGTTGCACAGGCTAAAGACAGCTAGCTTGCTTTGTGTCTGAAGCTTGTGTTTGTAGCTTCACAAAACATGGCCTGTAGTTTTATTACAGAGATTGTCCTGGGGGGGGTTTTGTGGCTACAGTTCTTTTTTTTTTTTTTTTTTTTTTTTTTTTTTTTTTTTTT
>WKFP01014064.1:163462-200366 GCA_011057875.1 Pterocles orientalis | reverse complement strand
TTTCCTGCTTTGTCAGCACCTCCTCTGTTTTCTGTTCTGACCTTTTATCTCTCTATCTGTAGATCAAAAAGTATTTTTATTTACTGTTTTATTTTTTTTTATTTTTATGGTTTCAATATTGAAATGATTTACTCTTAAAATAAATAAATAGCTGTGCGATTATTTTTTGTTGAATCCAAGTTTAAATGTTACGTATTAAAATAAGAAAAGTGCCTGAAACAACAAGATCATATTGAAAATGTCATTTCTCTAAATTGTGACAATGCAGGATCCTACAAATAAATGTATTGTTAATATTCCTAATAATGTTCGGATAGCTGCCCTGCCACAAAACGGGAATGCTGCTCAAGTCAGTTTCACCACCACTTGTGCCAGCTAATCTCAAAGAGACCATTAGATGGCACTGTTCACATGACAGTATCTTTGCAGCACTGCTGGAGTCTTTAAAGCATTCTTTATTTCTAGACATTCGATTATTTCTTATTTTGAACATTACAGTTTTATCACTTTTCTGCTTATTTTTTTATAGGGCTAAAAGAAACGACAAATGAAAAAGCCCTGAGATCCTCTTCCTGTAATGTCATACATTGCAGGACTGCTTCACAGCTGAAGTTTAGTCTTTATTACTAGTTTCCCCAATGATCTTTCATTTAAAAAATCAGGGCAAGGCCAGGCAGGGCATCACATAGTGAGGATTTATGCACTTCTTAGCTGTGTAATGAGACATGAGACAAAAGCACATCACCACCTCACCTGTTTGTTCATAATGCAAACACAATAACCATGTAAAAAAACAAAAGGTGGAATTTTAATGTTTAGATCTCAATGTGACTGAGCTTTAATATTCTTAGTTTTTTTATATTTTAAAAACGTAATAACAGCTAGCTAATAATCTAATTTCCCTGTATTTCTGAAGTTATTTGATTGCAATTTATTTTCTTCTGACACGTTTGTATTATTAATTTTTTTCCCCTGATGTTAAAAGATTCTGTCTTAGACTGATATGTTGTTTCTCTCTGTTTTATACAGGTTGTAAAATCCAAAGACGTTACAACACTGATACTAGGATTGACACTGCCTTCACTATCAGGATGTTACAGTGGAACTTCTGGAAAGGTTGTGTTAAGCTGTTTCGCTGGGTTATGTCTATGGCTCAGCCTGTGGGTTTCAAAGAAGCGACCAGATCATCCACTGATGCAGAACGAACTAGTACTTTGAAAGAAAGTATTTGAGTATTCTTTGGGGTGATCAGAAAGGAATCATATAAAAAGCTAGCATTTTGAAACACTGAGAAAGCAAATCCTATAGAGCCAGTATATAAGGTAGTACGTTTCAAAACGTAAACTACTAGAACAACCGTATGTTAGATATGTCAGTAAAGCTTTCCCTGTTAAACATGATAGTAGGTTTGGAATATATAGCAGAAATGAATAGTTGTACTATGTAACCGAGTCAATGTTGTCTCAAGAAGTACAGTAATTTCAACTCTTGAGTCTGGCTAAATGTAGATGTCCTCAGTGTATATGTCAGAATTAATAATCTAAGAATCCCTAAAGTACAAGCAGAGAGAAAAGAGAGAAAATGAACTTACAATTAAGGCACTGGAGAACCTTACATATGAAGAAAGGCTGAGAGCTGTGGTACTATTTACCCTGGAGAAAAGAAGGCTTGAGCAGATCTCACCAATGTGTGGAAATACCTGAAGGGAGGGTGCAAAGTGGAGGGAGCCAGACTCTGTCCAGTGGTGCTCAGTGACAGGACCAGAGGTAATGGGAACAAATGGAAGCACAGGAGGTTCCCTCTGAACATCAGGAAGCACTTTTTTACTGTGTGGATGACCAAGCACTGGCATGGGTTGCCCAGAAAGGTTGTGAAGTCTTTCTTCCTGGAGACATTAAAAAACCATCTGGACATGGTCTTAGGAAACTTGGTGTAGATGGCCCTGCTTGAACAGTGGAGTTGGACTGGCTGCCCTCCAGAGGTCCCTTCCAACCTCAACCATTCTGTGATTCCATGATTCTGTGATTCTTAGACACTTTTCAGGTTCTGTTTAACAGACCCATTTTAAATGGCTACTTTAGGATGAGTTGAATCTGTAAAGTAACTTTCCTTTTACAAATCCCACCTTTTATGTGTAAATTCTAAAATTTAAAATTCACTATTACCATTTTTATTCGGTTTTGATCACTTTATGAAGAGGAAGACAACCAATTTCATTGTTTGCACTATTTGCCTCTATTTAATCTCTGGCTAAAAAAAGGTAGAATATATGGTGAAAGGAAAAAGTAAGAATTATGGTCCTTCCTACTGCTCCCTATCTTATAATTTTTTTCTTCCCTTCTCTCAGTCATGCTAAGAACTCTCCTGCATATGCTATCTATCATAATTCCATTAAAAAGTGCATAGTCTTTGGAGAACACAAATATTAAAAAAAATTAGAATTTTGGACTGCTATATTGAAAACACAAAGCCAAAGTTTCTCAGAGGAAAAATATATAAATAAATAATGTACCATTGCAAAGGACAGTTGCAGTAGCAGATGCAGAACTACGGTAAACATCCATTAAATACAGTCTTTCTATTCACATTTTGGCAATCTTCACATAATTTGTCGTGCCAAGAAAATTTCCAGTCATTTGAATGTATCTGGATATGACCGTTAGCTACCAAGAACTGCACAGAGTTCTTCAAACTCATAGACTTCAATTTCTTTCTTTATTCTTCTTTTTTAAAACATTTTTATCCTATTTTATTTCTTATTCCTTTAAGAAAAGCAATATCTTGGTGAGGGAAATGCTATAGGCATTTGGCTTATATTAGAGCTCTCCAAGAAAAGAAGCATTTAACATTTTTTTTCTCCTCAGGATATTCCACCTGCCAGAATCACAAGCACTCTTCTTTTCTGCACTAAATACAGTGAAATGAGCTTTCTAAATCAAGAGATAAAAAACAACTTGCTACATTCTTTAGTTTTCTAAATTAACTAAATAATTTCATCAGAAAATAATTTATTCAGGAGTTCAAGCCACCCAAACATTGTTGAAGACCTACCATACAGACTTGAGTCTGGATAGGATCCAGTTCTCTTCCTTAAGGCCTGTATAAATTATTCATAAGAGAGGAAAACCCATCCATTCAGAAATTGGAGGAAATACAGTATTCATCCATGCTAACAAAACGTTTTAAAGAAAAACAGCATATTTACTGGAAACAGCTCTTCTGCTCTTATAAATGTTCATCATGTTTTTGCTTTAGAGCTGTGAGAGTTTATATCAGTGGACCGTTTACACCATAAATTTCAGATGTTTTTTATGAAGATTTCCCATTGTCATCACTAGCATTTTGACATGGAGATATCAGGCATGGGCAAAAGTGACCACCACAGAGGAAATTAATACGGTCTGGTAGTCTGCCTCTGATATGAAGTCCTCAGGTTCCTCATCTAATGAATGGCAGGAAATGCCACCTCTGTTTCGAGTGTAAAGCGATGTCAGAAAAGGTCTTAATGGTCCCAGTTTGTGTTAAGTTTATACTACGCTTACCAAAAGTGGCTTTTTAGTTCATCTGAATTTGAAGTGCCTGTGAGATTCAGCCACTAGAAACTAGTTAGTTTAGACAGTCTAAAACTCCTTTGACTTCCTAACAGACACTTTGCTGTAGCTTGGTCTAGCAGCAGATCCTGGGATTTCAAAAGGGATGGTCAGACAAGAAGTAGGATGAATTTGAAAATGTCATTTTCAACAACAACAACAAAAAAATCAAGAATCACGTTTTGGACCTAGTTTTCACTTCACGCCAGTGTGGAACAAGATGATGGAACCAAGAGGGGGGAAAAACTAAAATGTGGTCAAAGCCACTGTATCCTACACAGGGCCACACAACTCCACTAACTAAGAAGCAAAAAATCAGATCCCTTGTCTCTCTTTCACCACCTTTTAAGCACATAAATCAAGGGAGAAAAATGTATATGTACAGTATATATTGTACATGTCCTTGTTTTGGAAATCATACTTTTAATTCAAAATTTTTTTTTTAGTGAATCTGTGATAGTTGTACATGAACAACATATTCAGTGGGACTTGTTATTTTTTATATAGCTTCTTTTTGGAAAATGAAGACACAGCATCACGATAAGAATCCTTTATGTTTTCTTGAATGAATGAAGGAAACAAATACAATATCTTAGAACTCTGTCACACTTGGTCTTCTGAAACTGTTGATATGTTTGTGGAAAAAAAAAAGATGTTGAAAGGTTTTTTAATATTGCTAACAAAATTGTGGTCTTTGGGTGAAAGCTGTTTCTTTATTTCCAACTACTTTTAAGCAATTTCATTGTATTTTTTGCAATATATATGACCTGATTCCTGAAGGGCAAATGGACATTTAAAAATATTCCCATGAAAGAGAAGTATGTCTTAAAGAAAAATATTTCTCATGACTTGGCTGTGATTGGAGGGACTGTGACCTTTGATTTTAGAAAGAAAAGGCAAAAACCTAACTTGAGAAACATTTCTTCTCAACTTATCTACAAAGCAGACATCAAAACATCATCTAGTTCATCCTAGGTCACCTTAGTGATCTACGGAGACAAAAAATTTCACCTCCAAGAGGCAGTACATCTCTCTCACATATCTGTCTTAAAATTAGATGTATCACCTCCTGAAAATGCTTACTCTTTCATTTGGTAGAAGGGGCACATGTGACAATGAAGTGAGACACTGAATTTCTACTTTAAAATCTTAATGAAGAACAGGTTGCTTATACCTTGCTAATTGGGTCTTCTGTGTTATTCTAAGGTCAAGTTCACTTTCAAGATGCTTTTACTTCAGGTCAGAAGCAATGTCATTTTTTTTAAGGGTTTTGCAGCTGAAAAAATCTAACAAATGTATTTTTCAGGTGTACTTATCCATTTCCCAGTCTGTGCTGTTGGCTCACATGTTGCTCAATTAAAACTTCTGACTCTTTGCGTCCCTGTGGTGTGATTGATTTTGGAAATAGGGTTTGCGATGGTGGTCACCTTTGAAACTTTCCCATTTGGGGGAGCTAAGACAAAAAGGCTGGGATTCTACATTTCTGACTTCCCCGGATGTTCCATCTCCTGCTTATTCCTACATGCCAGAGAGGTCCCAGGGCCAAAAGAGATGCAAAACATATTTTTTAGCCTCTGGCACTTTGTCCATAGATGAACTATAAGTTTTCGTTTCTACCTCCCCCTTGTTTTCTGTACAGAGTTCGGCTCAGTTACAGAAGTGAATTATGCTCTTAATCTTTTCTAAAACAGAATTCTAAAAGCAAAAACATATTTTTAATGAGTTTAGGTAGAATACATTTCCTTTTTTTTTAATTCTAATTTTTATTCACGCTGCCTCTTCTGAATTATAGTGTTAGTATCAGTCTCTTTGCATTACATTTAGCAACACAAAACCTACCATATTGGTGTTTAGCTTCCAGGCACAAAACAAACTTTTAATTTTGTAGATAAAACAGTTTCAACTCTACTTAAAGATAATCTCCCACATGAAGCAAGACAGCCACATGAAGCAAGACGGCCCATATTCCACTTTCATATTGGAGATGATCAGGCAAATCCAAAGGAAAGGCTAAGCAGAAGATTTTCATAGCAAGGGTGGATAAATATTAGAATGAATTTGCAAGGAAGTGATATAATGAAGGCAGGTCATTAAGATCAGTAATAAGTAAGTGAAAATTAGTGGTCACAGTTAAGGAAATATCAAAGCTGTGTCCAGTCACGACTCATAGACTTAAAAAGTCCATGAATCTCCCAGTGCCCAATTCTGATAATTCAAAATGTTTAAAGACCACTGAAATATTCAGATAAGCAGATTACCACAAGAATAATGAGCAAGCAAAATAACTCTGCAATGAATAACCATAGATTTAAGTTGTGATTGTAGTTGGCCATGTAAGAACTGTCTTTGCCACTGCTTCACTCTGGAAAGTCAAATGCATTCCCAGACCATATGTACTTTAGTTTTGAAGAATTTCTCCAAAACTAGTGCTATTTTATGTGTGTGGAAAGGTTATGGTTCATCTTGCAAATCTGTATTACCTGCTCCTCTTGCACAATCTATTTGCCATTGAGGTCAATGAAAGGACTTCTGTCAATCTTAATGAAATCTTCATATGACTTCTATAGGCTTCTTGAAAATCCTAGGATTTATCAATACCTGCAAATCTGAAAGATTTCCAGCTCACCTAAGAAAAATCCTAGAGCTGACTGAGAAAAATATCAGGGGAAGTAAAACGCTATTACCATGTCCTGTGCCACTTGCTTAATTACGTACAAATAACTAGAAGAGATAATTAGTCAAATAATCTGACATGTGATTGTGTTTTTTCCTGAGAAAGAGGATATACTATTTAGTGGCTGTTTTCTTGTATTGTTCACAGAAGATCTCAGATGACCTGGAAGAGATCAGAGAAAAAAGTAACTCATAGTGTTAGCATTTTGTTGGTTGATGAATTATAGAAGTATTAATGTGAAAATTTGTCCTGCTGAAGTAGTCAGTGAAAAAGAAGCTTTCCTTCTCCTTACACCCAACGTGACTATTGTCACTGCAGGACTTTCAAGTTACTGAACAAATCACATTTTTCTTCTGACACCAGCTGGATTGCTTTTGAGTTCGGTGGGGAATAAAACAACTTATCCAAGTCTAAAATGGGTTAAAGAGGAAAGTTCATCAGAACAGGTGAAGGTCACGATCTCTGGTGAGGTTCATCTGTGTTTTCTCAGGTATCCTTTTCTGGATAACTCCTTCTGTCCTCTGTGTTGTATTATATTCAGTGCCTCATTTTTTGATAGTAGTTTCCTGGATCACAGGTGACACTCCAGCAGTACGTTATTTCTTTGTTGGGAGAAAATGATTGGCATGTCACAGGATATTTTAGCTCAGCTGGTTCAGTTCTGGTACTGTAAGTACATAATTTCTCTTTCTATGTTTTTAACAGGATTGTTAAGGTAAGAGAAGTAGATTAAAGGTTATTGATCTGATTTTTATAGTAGAAAATTCTCTAGAGTGGTTGCTATATTTTGTTTTGAATTTGACTCTTTTCATAACCCCTTAGAGAGATTTTAGACACTACAGTACTACAAGTAATCAGGTATGTACTCAGAGGCAGAGCCATTGGAATGTTTGTAAGATCACAAACGTATTGATTTTGTTTCATTTCCCTGTTTTTTTAATTTTTTTTTTTCTGGAGGATTTAACAAATCTGTATTTATACATAGGCATTCTTGGACACTGAGAGCTCTGCAAGTTACTAATAAGAAATAGATCCGCATTTACCTTGCTAGCCAGAATAAAAGCCTTTTTCCCAAAGATGTTGAGTGTTAATCTTTCATTTTAGTCAGCTGGAGTTTCTGGGCCTCAAAAAGGCCCAGAACTTGTTGTACTGGTATTTTGGATTAATTGTTGTCTCTGATACTGAAGCACATCAGCAGAATAGTATTAAATAAATACAATTACTATGTAGAAAATCTTGTCTGAATTCCTCCCAACTATAATTTTCTGTCCAGTTTTAAGAATGCATATATTTTTGGTTTTTTAATATAGATTTGTTCATATACATGAGTAAGTCTAAACTGTTTGTATATAAAAGTAAAAAATTGGATTGAAGTGATCTCAGAATAAATAATTCATAAAGAATTTCAAATCTAACTGTCATGGAAATAAACTTTAAAACTGCCAGTTTACCTTCAACTTCTGGGAATAAATGAGAAAAGTTTTTTTCAGAGTATTAATTTTTTTAATTACATTGTATCTGTAGATAAAGATATGTTCAAGATACCAAAGAAATGGTCACAAAAAGAGGCCAGAACTAATCTTGCACAAGCCACACACAGACAGATCCCAGAGAGGGTTTGTTCGTGTAGAGGGTTTGGTGTTGAATCAGTGCTTTATTGAACACAGAAGCTATTCACCAGTAAGAAATAGCTAAAAAGACCTGCACAGAATTTTTTTCTGTAAAATAAAGATATTTTTTTTTTTCACCAAATAACTGATTCTTAGAGTTCTAAACCTTTTTAGAAACAGAGGCAAATATGACATTTTTTTAGTTCATGTAACAATCTACTGGAAAACTCAGTGTATAAACTCTCCCTAGTCCCCCTGAACATTACCTCCAAGTTTCAGATGTTCAGATGTATGTTTTGTAGGAGAGTTGAATCTGGAGCAGATCTCTGCAAGCCCACTGATAGTGCTCTCTTATCAAGGTTATATAGAAAGAATGTCAAATATCATTGCCTCCTCCTTCTCCTCGTGTAATGGTGATATTTTCCTACTAACAGTAATCTTTAAGACACCCCTTTTCAGAAGCCTGTCAGCTGTTTAAAAGAGATCATTCTAAATGGATGTACTGTTTATTCACTCAAAGGAATACAGCCAGCGAGATGGGGTTACACCCACAGTGTCACATCTCAGAGACTTTTGCATCTCCTATGTACCTCCTCAGCTCTCTCCAAGCCAAACTGAATCCCACTGTTTCAGACGGCTTGTAGCTCCCATCCATCTGCTCCTGTTCTACCTGTAGGCTAGAAATTGTAGGTGCTTAGTAGGGTTTCTGGTTTTTTGCTTGCTTGTTTCTCTGGCTTTGGAGACATCAGTTGATCGCCCTACTAGTAAAACTCAAATAAGGATTTTTCACTCTCTCAATCTCTGAGAGCTTCTTGGCCCTCTGGGTTTTTCTCTCTGACATGGTTTATTTCTGGCTCATTTCTTTCTTTATAACTCCTTTCTGTCAAACCACATTTATTTCCCATAGATAAACTGAGTCATAGAAAATTTTCTTTTTAAGTAACGCAGATCCTTTGCTTTCTATGATGCTGTCAAAGATATGAAAGTGATGACAGAGGCAGATTTTAGCATCTTGATACTTTTGCTACTATTTTACAGTTATAAAAATCTTTAAAAATATTACGGATTTTGGAATGGTATCTTTTTAATGTTTGTTTGAAATATACAGTGACACATGGAAAACCTAGAGCCTAGGCATACTCTACATTAAACCAAAAAAAGTCTAAATCATAGAATACCATAAGGGGATTATGAGTGCCCATGTGGAGGCAAAAGACTCATGGATACATGCAGGTTTTGTGGAGTTTCTAGAATTAAGGAACTGTTCGTGTGTCGGTTCTGGTTTGGTTGTTTGTGTTTTGTGTTTGTTTTTTTTTTTTCTTTCATAGGAGACAGTACATCATCTCCCCCATCATGTGATCCTAGAGAATCCCTGTAAGGAGATCTTTTCCTTGATTTTTCGGTTTTAGGTTATAAGGGGATAATTCAAGTGTATCTCGTGACATAAAGAATCTGCCCACTTATGTTGAGACAGACTCCTGCACTTTGGGAGAACCAGTAAATCTTAACTACCAAACTTATTTTCAAGAATATACCCACGTCAATTTTTTCCTTTGTCCTTTGACCAGATCTTCCCATATGCCCATGCTGGTGCTTGAGTCTATCTTCCAACTTTTTGCTAGAGTCCAATTTTTTCCATAAGGGCTTCTCTGAAACAAAGGAGAATTTGCTCATTATTGAAGGAGAGCAGATACTGCACTTTCTCATTTGCTTTGAGCGTCTTTTAGGGCCAAGTTCAGTGATAAGCTTGCTGAGTGAGTGGTGCAGATAGTAAAAAATCAATAACAAGTTCACAGTCCAAGACAAAAATTCACAACAAAGGACTGAGAATAGAGGAAAACAGGATTTCTATTTGTTTTGTTTTATTGAATAGTTCAGGGAGCAGATTCTGATTTACAACAGCATAATTAAGAAGCATTTCTACTAAAATTAGGTTTGCAGCTTTGCAACTCAGATTAGAATCTCTTCCTCCTTCATTTTAGCAGTATTGCTGGCGGCAGGATTCGGGTTACGCTGCTGTCTCGGGGTTTTCCTGTTGAGGGAATCTCCCAAAATCCTCCCTGTACCTCTCAATTAGTCGTTCTATTGGAGCTGGGTTGGCTTCAAAGCAGCTGATCTCGGCAACTTTATTCATTATAATGTTATAATAATACCAAAACACATCTCCACCCTAAAGTTACACATCTCCAAGGCACAGCCACTCCCCATTGAGCATCTGCTCCCTATTTTATTGACTATACATTTAAGAGCGAAGCAAGAGAATTTTGCACCTTTTAGTAACAAAGATACATATAACTAGAGTCACTCAAGCTCCACCTAAACACAAAGAAATAGTGTAAAAATAGATTGACGAGGGGAGAAAGTTAGGGAAGACTCTGTTGTAACTTTCGGGATCAGCTGACAGGTTGAAACTGTCTTCTCCCCCATAGGGATGCCTATTGGATCAGAACCTCTTTTATGGGCATTAAGTAATCAATTCATGCTAGCAGTTACTAACATCTAAAGATTGATTATATGTTGTTATTGCTGTAAGTCTACTACCCATGGCAATCTCTGAAACTTAACGTCACAATTTGTATTTTATACAATATAATTTGCTTTGCATAAAATTGATAAAGGTCATACTGTCAGTGTGACCCTTGAATAGGTTAGTCAAATTGTCCTTGGATACAGTGGGCTGCTTGGTAGGGTACCCATATGGGACGTCAGCAGGCTGTATGGGCTCAAGGGCCTCGACTTTCTTGGGAAACTGACAGGCTGATCAAATATAAAGGGTTTGAGGTAACACCCCTTCTTAATGTGACAGTGGGTGAGAGGAGAGCCGTAGAAGCTTTTTACTTTTAGTTTTAACAAGGATTTCAGTGCTGCCTCCCATAATATCCTTGTTGACACACTGATGGAGCATGGCCTAGATAAGTGGACACCAAAGTCGATTAAAAATTGAGCTGTTGGGTTCAGAGTGTTATGATCAGTGGCATGAAGTCCATCTGGAAACCAGTTCCTACAGATGTAACCCAGAGGTGGACACTGGGGACAATTCTGTTTAATATCTTAATTAATGACCTGGATGATGAGGCCAAGTATACCTTCAGCAAGCTCCCACAGATGATATAAAGCTGGGGTGAGTGGTTGGTGCGCTATGTAGTTGTGCTGCCATTAAGAGGGAAACTTGACAGGTTGGAGAAATGGGCAGGAATGAACCTCATGAAGTTCCACAAAGGGAAGTGTGAAGTCTTGTGACTGGGGAGGAATAACCCTGTGCACCAGCATGCTGGGGCTGACTGGGTGGAAAGCAGCTTTGCAGAGAAGGATCTGGGCATCCTGGTGTTTCTCACTATCTTACTCTGGTTTTAATTGCAATAAATTAAAATAATCTTCCCCAAGTTGAGTCTGTTTTGCCTCTGATGGTAATGGTAAAGGTGAGTGATCTCGCTGTCCTTACCTGACACCATGAGTTTTTAAATCTTATTTTCTCCCCCTATCCTGCTGAGGAGGAGCAGTGAGGGAGTAACTTGATGGGAACCTGGAAGACAATGAAGGTTAACTCACCACAATGAGCATTATTGAAATATATGAAATTCCATTTAAGCATAAGAAAAACCATCCACTGTGAGGGCCATGAAACCCTAGAGCAGGTGCTTTAAGAGTCTATAGAACCTCCATCCTTGGAGTTATTAAAAACTCAACTGGATATAGTCTTGGGAAACCTGCTCTAGTTGACCTTGCTTTGAGCAGGAGGATTAGATTGGATGACCTCCAGAAGTCCCTTCCAACCTCAAACGTTGAGTGATTCTGTGATACAGAAGTGAAGGCTAGTCTTTACTTACATGAACCCTGGGAAATCTAAATGTTGGCAAGCATGAGGAAGAGAATCAGGATTGCACGAGAAATGAACTATTTTTAAATTAAAAATAAATTACCTCAGCTTTTCTGAAATACTAAGAACTAAATAAATGAATGATCTTGAACTTACCTGAATGATCCTATTTAAAAGCTGCTTGACATTTCATAAATTTTACTCTATTTTGTACTAGTCATAGTTTAATAAATCAAAATGACAG
This sequence comes from Pterocles orientalis, assembly GCA_011057875.1. NCBI lineage: Eukaryota > Metazoa > Chordata > Aves > Pterocliformes > Pteroclidae > Pterocles > Pterocles orientalis. Next base: position 188,431 of record WKFP01014064.1, on the reverse strand, counting down.
ACGAAATGAAAAAATACAAACCAACAGAGTAATTACTGAAGTCAGACAGAACTTTGGCAAAATATGGAATGCTTTTTTATCTTAAATTTAATTCAAACTTGACAATAAAAAATGACAGAAGCTCAGTTTGAAATTGTAGGAGGTGTGAATAAAAAGTTTTGTACCTCTTAAACAGTCTCTGGAGAATAATTTGATTCTCTCAGTTCATTTTCACAGTGAATGTTCACACTGCAGAAATAGTTCAGGAATAACACTTTTTTTTTTTTTCACTGGGCCACAGGTCATGCAAATAGGTCTTCCAAAAACCCAGCCATCACTGATTCCCTGTAGAGCTGTAAGTAGCCAATCACAAGTTGGACTAGCTCAAAACCCATTCTGAATTATACTGGGAACCGCAATAATTCCATTTGCTTGGCCAAGTATGCCTCTGCTTGTTTTGTGCATGCGCTCTTTGTAATGACTAATCCTTCACGGTGTGGAGTATTTCCCGAGACACACAGCTACTTGCACATAGCTTGAGTTGGCAGTTTATACATTTCATCAACAATGACTGTCAGCCCACAGTGGAATAAAAGACCAGACTCCAAATGGTTAGAGAAGTTAGTAAAAACTAACAGTAGGAGCAGACCCTTTTCCACGTTTACGACTGACATGGCTATAAAATCTTTGGAATAGCATCATGCTTTTATATCAAGCATTAGTGATTTGAAGATGTATGACCTTTTTCATTCTAGAAGAGTAATATAATAAGTGTTCATGCAATGACCAATCAAGGCAAGGGAAAGAGATGAAATAACAACAAAAGCTATTACCCAAAACCATATTTAGTAAATGGTAACTTAATTTTGCCATCTGCATAGCTGAAGTCAGATAACCGAGCATTGTAAATGTCTTAACATAAGCAGTTTGTAAGGAGACTAGAACTTCTGTAGACACAAGATGTAATAAAAAGTTTTCTTTACACTTGATGCTTCCGTATTTACTGAGATCAGTTGAATCAGTCTGAGAACGTCGAAAACAAAAAAAGTAGGCTAGAATATTCAGTTGCTCGCTTCATTCTGATGTTTTTTTTTGTGATACTGTTTTAAATTTCAATCATAATATTCATAGCCTTAGATAACAGAAAAAATTTAAGAATATTTCTGAAAATATTTCCAAATATTACCTCATTTTCTGAATAAATTTTTAAACAAACTGAGCTGACCCATTGTCATGAGAACCAAGTCCAAACTTAAGAAAGAGAAATAAAAGATGTTTAAGGAAGTCAGCAAAGTCTTCTTCATATAGACATGTTTTCCTGCAGTCTTTCATGATACATGATAACTTAGTAGGGAAAAGAATGCTGATAAAAACGTTCACTCGATACATCTGATTTCAGCAAACCACTCTCCAGGGAGCAAAGATCTGCTAAAATTTTAAACTTGGAGAAGCAGTAAGAGAGTCAGTATGATGGAAGACAGTAAAATGAGTTACTGAATCAAGAGACCCAATCTCTGATTCATGGGAGTGCTTCTTCCTGCTACAGAGAGTGTTAGGCAAGGTTGTCTGACTCTTTGCTAAAGATCTCTGGTCAGAGGAGAGGCAAGAGTGGTTATATCTGGCCTTCAAAATGCCATTCATGGAGTGAATTTTGCACATTGTAATAGTGTCGAGTTCAAACCAATTATTTGGTCTTCAGTCATTTCCCTTAATCATCATTCAAATACTCTGTCAAAAACCAAACACATGAAAAATGTTGAGGAAATGATTATGGGACACAGTACTATTTTTTTTTTTTAGTAAAGAAAAACGAGATGGAAATAAAGGATGAATAAAAGCATCAATATATTATTTTTAGGGAAGTATTTCTATTTCTGTTCCTTTTTTAAAAATTAGGTTCCTTTCTGAATTCATAAAGTGAAGTATTTATCTTCATTTTCTTTTTCTTCAACAAACCCCAACTTCTACCAGACTTTGATGACATTTATCATAGAAATGATTCTTGATTCTGCTGTAACAACACACATCACTAGTTGAAGTGAAATCTTTATGCAAGTGATTTCAGTGAAGTTGTATTTAGAAGTTTCAGATACCTCATCTAGTTGATGAGCACCAAATTTATAATCTGCGTCTAATGTTCCCATGCAGATTGCTTTGTTCCATTTTTTTCTTATCCTGGTTTGGTCAGGATGAAAATTTCCAAGGTTATGGTTAAACACCATATACAAAACCACTTTTGTGCAATTGTCAGCAATTTATGGTGGCTACTCAAAATGTAAAGAAGTACAGCACTCGTAAATAAAACAAGTAGAAAAGCACTTGCCTGCTTTATTCTAGCTCTGTCTCATAATTTGTAATTTTGTGAAATGACCATGAGCAACAGAATTAATAATGCACTTTCCTCTCTTCAGAATGCAGCACCATTCTCCCACTAGATCTGGAAACTTCCTTTTAAATAATAAGCAATTTCTTGCTGGAAACCAAGCAGTGACCTTTTATTTACTTGACAGATGAGTTTATAAATGCAATTTAGTCTTGGGAGACATGACATTGACAAGCTGTCTGGAATCTGAACTGGACAAAATTTCACAAAATGGAATATTTTTTATCTTTAAACATGAAAGTCACAGAAAGGTTGAACTTGGCAGGAACCCACACAATCTCAATATTTTTTTTTTTAAATTACTAACAGCATTTTCTCTATATACATAGACCCTCTAATTATAGACTTTGGGGTCATATTAAGCTTTTATTTATTCCCTCCATTTCATATTGTTGTTTGAAATGAGTACGAGTTCTGTTGAGGTAACAATACAATGAAGCACACAAGCTGTATAATTGAAAGCTTTTTAAAGGCTGCATATGAAAATTCTTTTTAACTTAATTTCCCTATTCAGAATTGAAGTGTATTAGAAACAACTGCATTAAAAGGGAGCTAATTCTTCTTGACTTGATTGCTTTTCAGTTAGTTCCACTGTGTAAAGTTTTGCATTTCAAGATCCTTCTGTCTTACACCGACATAAATGAATAATTATAAAAGATACAATTGAAAATCATACATAGAAAAATCTTGGGGTATCTGTTGATTGTTATGTAATTCTTCAGATCTTCAGTTGAGAAACAAAATTCCTTCTCACTGTGAGGTGGTAAAAAAATGGACACTAAATATATGTGAACCAACAAATTGAATATGCATATCTTAATATGTTGTTGTAGTTTTAAACAGCTACCAGGCAGTCTTTTGTTAAACACGTCATGGGCTGAGGAAAGGACAGGGAGGGTTCACTCACCACTTGTAGTCACGGGGAAGAAACCAACACGACTTGGGAAAACAAAAAAAACCAACCCAATTGAATTTATTAGCTATTTACAATCAAAACCAAGAAGCAAGATAATGAGAGAGAGAACTACATCTTAGGAAGGCTCTTCTCCCCCACCCCTTATTCAAGCCCAAAGGCTTTGTTCCTGGTTTCTGTACCTTCTCCCCCCCAAGCAGTGCAGGGGGCAGGGGCTGGGGGTTGCAGTCAGCCCGTGTTGTCTCTGCCACTTCTTCCTCCTCAGGGGAGGGCTCCTCACAGTCTCTCCCTGCTCCAGCGTGGGGTCCCTTCTCATGGGAGAGTCCTTCACAAACTGCTCCAACGTGAGTCCTTCCCACACATGGTCAGTCCCCCAACAACTGCTCAGCTCCGGCGTGGAATTTTTCCTCAGAATTCACAGCCTCCTCTGGGGACAGCTACTTCAGCTTCTTATGGTCTCCACGCTGCAGGGGGATCTGTTCTGGGGCATCTCCTTCCTCTTGTTTCTCTTCACCAGCTGGCGAGCCTGTGTAGTTTTCTCTCTCAGATCCTGTTCTTTCACCAGTTCCCAATAAAACTGACTCTCAGGCAAGCCATGGCAGAGGCTTGGGCTATGGTGGGTCGGCTTACAGGAGAAGCTGGGCAGGCAGCTGGACAGCTGGACCAGTCTGTCCAGGCCAGGCCCTGCCCGGGACCATGCCATCCCCTGTGTTCCATCCCTCCTCTTCAATATGTCATTCGCAGAGGTGCTGATTGGCTCAGCCCTGGCCTGGGGTGGGTCCCGCCTGAAGCTGGGGAAACTTCCAGAAGCTTCTCACAGGGGCCAGATCAGTAGTACTCCTCCCCATCCCTCCCCAGCTACCAAAACCTTGCAGTGTGGGGGTGAACCCTTAGCAGTCACTTACAGGAGCCACCCCTGCAGCCCCTCCCTTGCTACCAGAGCAGACTTGGAGGCAGGGGAAACCTTTAGCAGTTACTTACAGGAACCATTACTGTGGCCCCTCCCTGCTACCAAACAAGCCCACCACCCAAATCCACAACATATGTGTTTATATATAAATTTGGGAAATCACAGAAAGGCAAAGTTTAGTTACAGGTCACTAGCACCAGTTCAAAATGCAGCTGTGTTTCTCTGACTGCAATTTCTTCTTTTTTTTCACTACAAAGAAAATTTTTAAAGCTCTCCCTCAAAGAGACAGCACACATTTTCTCATTTTTTCTCAACTGTAATTTTATTACCCATCTAATGTTTTGAAGGGCATTTTTCTAGTAATCCTGACCAACACAGTGAGATGAAAGAATATTTTTTATGCTACACGTGAAGTTGATTTAGTGATTTGCTTTCCTTTCTGCTATAATTTATATGTCACTGGAATAAATACTGCAGTTTAAAAACGGCTGAGAAATAAAATTCTTTCTGATATTAATAAACATCTTAGTACATATTAATCTTTTATATTAGTTAATAAAGGTGTTAAATAAGTGTATAAAATAATATAAAAAAAAGGAAAAGTACTTTCTTCAGAGATCGCTCTTCACTATACTCCTTTTCATATTAAAAAACCTAGGATGGCTATGACCTCTTGACACCTTTTCTGAAGAAAAGTATATATATTGTATATAACAAAGACCAAGGTTTATGATAGGTACAGATAAAATAGAATATATTTTTTGGTCCTAGGCAAGACATAAAACCTTAAATGTATATGCAGAAGTTTCCAGTTTTAAGATAACTGATTGTCTTTTTTAAACAATTAAACTAGCAATTTCTGGCCTTACATTCTTCTGGTCTCAAAGGACCATCAATGTTCTTGACCATGACTGAATTTCTTTATATATCTCTATACACGGTCTCTGTAGATATAGCCATAGTATCTGAACTGTAGGAAAATATGCTGGCTTACTTTTCAACTCCATTGGTTCCTAACCTTTTGTGAGCACTTAATTCCTCACACAGAAGGGAACAGCCATGCTGTAGAAGCCTGTGGACCGTGAAGGGTAATTGGATAAGATCTTTTGAAAGATTTACAAGCCTGTCAAGGATTTTGCCAGCTTTAAAACAGACTGATTCAGTGTGAAAAGATCTGAACAATTCTGACCTAAAGGTTTAAAGAGAGACCTTTTCTGTGAAAGTGCAATTTAGAGCCTGTAATAAAAGTGTATTGAAAAACAACACCAGGAAGAAAACAACCATAAATTCTACAGCTTAATATTACATTACAGGACGCTTTTCAGTGACATATCCTCTTGTCTTGCAACATACCTTTGTTGCCTCAAACTGTTTTTAATTGTTTGTTTTAAGGTTTACAATGGTAGCTGATCAACAAAAGGACAATAAAAAAGCCATTTGTTTAATACATCTGAGAATGTTGACTTGCTCTGTCTCTCCCTATACATAAACATACATGAAGTAAGACCAGGTCTTTGCACAATGCCGTAAGTAAGACGTAAGGGGAAGACTCACAAAGAAAATTAGCCAATTTATGTGCAAAAGGTAGGTTCTCGAAATTCCTGTTTAACACCTGTACCACCGTGAATACCCAGTATGCACCCAGTGGTAAAACTCTCTGTGCTCCTTCATTTCTGTTGTTGTGCAGTTCACTATGGACCAGTGCAGTGCCTAAAATACAGTGAAATACAGAAACAGGACACTTCATCCTCTCTTCTCACCTGCAAGACCCAAGTGAGTCAGCCCATTTCTCAGATAAATATGAAGTGAGGCTGCTTCCTCCTCCTTTGTGTCTCCACAGTTTCCTAGTGGTAGAGCACTAAAAAGTGATGCAAAAAGTTCATTCAAAATCCTTAGGTGGCACCTAAGCATTAAGCCCTGCAAAGAAACTTTTTTGCTAATCTTTGATTGCGAAAACTGTACACATAAAATAACTTGAAAGCCTTTGCAACCAAACTGTATTACACGCAATGAGAAATACAGTATAAATTCTTTCTGGAATTTCTTTGAGATCTGCTGGTGTTATAAGCATATGTCTCTATAGTAAAGACCTCTGCACTTCCACCAGTTCTTCATGTAACATTCAGAGAGTTTAGAATTTGAATTACACATAGATGTCATTGATTTTAAAGAAAGGGACTAATTCTCTTTTTCTTTTGAGATCTGTGATTAAGTCAGTCCTGGGCAAAGTGTATGTGCAGTGGCAGTGTCCCATCTGAAAGCCATTTGCACTGCTTTGCTCTGCTCAGACACAAAATAACACTGTTTTCACTGAGGTCCTAGCACTTTTCTGCCATTTTTTTTTAAATTGCTGACCTTCAGGTAATATTTCCTGTCTTCCCCCATTTCTTCTGATTGTAAGACTTTTCAGGGTTGTTATTCTTGTGCTCTAAGTCTATGCTGTGTGCCCATGAGTAGAGATTTTTTGGAGGCATGTGACATGAATACAGCAGCGAGTAATAACTGAATGCAGGCTCACAATTACTGAATTTCAAACTAAGATATGCCCTCAGGCTCCTGTTTGAACTGCACTGGTGTGAGTATCGTGCCTCTAGGACAGCCAAGAACAATCTCCATGTGGATACCAGGGGGGAGCGTATCCAGAGATAATCACAGCACAGACCTGCAGCACTGGCTGAAGAGCTAATCTTGTGAGGGAAAGATCAAAGTGTAACTGTGAGATACAGGGGAAATCTCTGGGGCACTTCAAAATGGGGAAAAAAACATCAGAGACTTCACCACAACAGCTAGAGAAGCACTGGGAAAGAGCCAGTGAATCCGCCTGAAGACGATAGCCAGAATTAATTTATTTGTAAACTGAGACTTTGAGATAAGGGGATGGGAATTTTATAGAGTAGCTATCAGGGGTTTTTATTTTTTTTTTTTCCTGATGGAACTGAGAAAGGCAGACTTCATTCTGACTGGATGTACACTGGTATGTACTTTAATTCCATTAAAAGCAGTATACTTCCATAGGTGTCAAAACACAGGAAAGCAGGTTGGAAACAGGCCACAGAGACAAAAATTAGAAGTTTATTGTGTTCTTGAAATAACTATAGTTTTTATCTATGTATCTACCTATAAATTCCCAGGCATAATTTTCTAAACTAACTGAGGCTACATAAAGATGAAGGGAATTAGGATTAGCCCCATGACAGAGCAGATCAGCTTCCTGTTTTCACACACTGGCAAAATTTAGAAGAAGTGCCACATGGTAAAGATGACAGCCGAGCATAATTTATTTGATGTTTCATTTTCTGTGGATAAGCCTTCAGAGTGAAGGATTACAAGAGTCAAATCTGAGAAACATTGTCTTGGAAATAATTAGAATCTGACATTTTGCAGGTACTCTGTGACATCATGATTGCTGTTTTAGCGTGTTCCAACGTGCAATTAAATTGCATCTCTTACCAACAGACCATAAATCATTATCTGCAGTTCAGTGGGATATCTTCAGACCATACATTTTAGAGGAATTATTGCAGTTTATCATATTGTGTACCTTTGGGGAGATTTAATCTTTAAATAATTACAGTAATAATTAGGAGGACACATACATTAGATGCGCTTAATGAATCAGGTTATCAACACCCTAAATCAAAGGAATTATGTTGAATTGTTTTCATGTTTAGATGCATTTGTGGTGGCAAGAACTATTTTTCTATACAATATCATGCAAGACAGTCTTTATTTATAATCTTTGTCTTAAACATTTTTAAATAAGTAAACTATGTATAAAAGTTAAACATTTTCTGCTCCATGAATCACAGAAGTATATTAATGACATACAAACATGCAGTTCTTTAGATAGTTTCCTCCCTAAGTGCTACCAGCTTAATCCAGCTGTGTTCCCTTTGTGCTATTATGGTGTGTTCCACCCCATTTTAACAAATCCAGAGATGATCTGAGTTCTCCAAAAGTCACACCTGGGAGACAAACCTCACATAATTAGTGCCTTTTAAAAATTATACTGGCTGTTATAATTCAACTTGATTCAATTTTCTACGGAGATTCATAGCTAGTGAGCAGCCCCATAGGTACAATCTCATTGAGAATTTAATAAAGAGCAGTCCTAAGAATGGTTTGAAAACAAGTGTGGCAGGTCACAGCAGAATGACTGGTTGCTTCCAGAGTCAGTCGTTGGCAGCCAATTTCTTGGCAGTCTCAGTGTTGTGCATAGTGGAGCCCAGGGTAGAAAAGTCTGAGAGTCATGCCTACCATGTTGACCATCTGTAGTAGGCTGACCTTGGCTAAGGGCCAAACTCCCACCCAGCCACTCACTCACTGTCTTTAGTGGGATGTAGGGAGAAAATAGGACAAGAAAGCTTGTGGGTAAAGATAAAACACATGGAGATCATTTACCAACTACTGTTGTGGGCAAAACAGTCTTGACCTGGGGAAAAAAATATTTTATTGCCAGTTAAAATAGATGTGGATAGTGAGAAACAAAGACAAACATTAAACCAACAATTTTCCCCCTCCTTCTTCCCAAACTTAATTCCTTTGTTCTCAACGCCTTTATCTCCTCCACAGCAGAATGGGGAGGGTGGCAAATTGGGGTTGCGGTGCTTCTTCTTCCTCATCACACTATTTTGCTGTTCCTGCACAGGCTGTCCCCACAGAGACTGCAGCTTTCTTCAGGGGGTATCCACCATGGATATTGCCTGAAGGGAATCCCAAGGTGGATCCCCATGCTCCAATGTGAGGTCCTCATTGGGCTGCAGAGAAATACCTTCTCCAGCGTGGGTTGTCCTTTGGCTTCAGGGCGGTCTCTGCTCCGATGCCTGGAGCACCTCTCTCTGCTCCTTCTTCTCTGACCTTAGTGTTCTCTCAGCTGTTTTTCACTTTTTTTTTTCTTTTTTTTTTCTTTTTTCCTTTCCCTTCCCCTTCTCTGCCTTTGCAGCATTTTTACTCTTTCTTAAATATGTTATCGCAGAGGCACCACAAGCCTGGCTGATGGGTTCAGCTGTGTCCTGCTGTGGGCCAGTATTGTGGCTGGCTGTGTCTGGTGTGGGTCAGTCCCCACATAAAACAATTACATATGCACCGTCTATTCTTTTTGCTTGTAATAAAAACCTAGCAAGTACCCCAAAATTATGCAGAAGAGGTGGAAATAAGGTGATCCTGGCTATAACATTTTAAAATAAAAAACTCCGATGCGTTTTGTTACAGGATGCTCTGAGATTGTTATTATATTTCTTCTCTGAGATATTTCTAGTTAAAATGCATCTGTAAGCCCAACACAATATGTGTCCCCTGTTGAGTAGAACACAACTGGAAGTGCACAGAGATGGTAGGATGCACTGAAAGATTCAGAGGATTACCTTAATTTAGTGCCAGATTGTAGAAAGCAACTTGCTAAGAAGAAAAAGTCATATGGTTTTATTTATTTTGAGAATTGCTTTAGTAAGCAAAAAGTCACATGCAGATCAATAGAATAGTCAAGTGAGTTTTTCACGCTATGCCCCTTGGAAACCAGTCAGCTTGCACCCATCACCGAGATACCACACCGCGTGGCTGCAGGCTGCACAGACTGGACCTAAATTGTTCCTCTTCTGTTCTCCCATACCTCCAGCATCCTGGTCTCATTTCTCATCTTCTCCCTGTGGCAACATTTGATCATACAGGCGTTTGACATAGGCTAATGCAGACACTGCAAAATAATTTGAACAGTGTAGGAATCTACAGGTCAGGACGGGAAAATCAGTCATCGCCCAGGAGCACCAGGAACTTGTTTGTGTTTTGGCAAAAAAAGCAAAGTCATTAAAATGTTGATGGTTTGGTGTTTCTGGGTAGTCACTTCTGTTGTCCAGCTGTTACAAACTGCCTGAGAAGACCAGGTTATGATATATCTAGACGAGCTACCCATTCTCAAAGTCCTCTAAAGGAAGAGTGTAAATGTCAGGAAACTTTGTCAGAGAAAATATTGAGTTGTTCAGATGAAGCAGAAAAAAGCACCCTAGCAAATTATTAGAGTAAAGGGATTTAAATGCTGTGGTATCACTCTGATCATACTTTCTCTACTTCTCTTAGGACTTTCATGTTTGTACTTAAAATTTTAGGCTTTTAGCCACTAAATTAGTTTTTTTTCTTAGCAACTGTTTCTGATGTTGCAACCTTACTACATTCTCTAGTTTTGTCAGAGATTGTAGTATATTCACCCACAGTCACCTGTGTGCAATTACAGATCTAAATTTTGCTGACTGCTCATCACAAGAAAATACAGGGAGCCCTGTATTTTGCCATTCCCCAAAGACTGGTCTTTTTCTTGTTCATTTCCAGCTGACAATACTAAGTGAAAAATGTGCTTATTAAATTTTCTCTCTCTCTTGGGTTATGGCTTTCATAGTAATCCTTAATGTTATACCAAACCATAGAACAGGAATTGCGGTAGTGATTGGGGAATGTTTTTAAAATGTAAAATTGTTTTCTGTATATTTCAAAATGTGAAGATTGCAGCATAGTCTTCTGCTTCCACACAGCCCTTAGCTGTAGCACATTTGAGTTAGAAGTTTCTTTTCTAATTTTTTTTTGTTTTTTTTTAACTATTATTCAGCTAGTGAGTTTCAGACACTTCTGAGATATTTGCATCTATTTGCTTCATAGTTTTGTCCCATTATTTTTCCCTCATGACTTGCAGAATTCTGCTATCTTAGCAAAAGTAAGTCTGCTACTGAGATGTACTAACTCTGCAGAAGAATGGATTGATCCCAATATTCATGGGCTTTGCCTCATTCACTTTTTCACAGTTATCCAAGTTTCACAAGTAGGAGTTCTATATATTCAACCAGAGTTTTATTTCTTTCTTACATGTGGCTCCTAGTTATATACCCTTCTTCCAGTCATATCATTATAATTTCCTGTAAGTACTCATCTAATTCAGTAGGTTTCTAATTGTGACATTTCTTACATTTGCAGATGATGAGGGAAGATGCATTAGAATTATTCTCCTTATTAACTAATGTTAAAATATTTCCTAGGTAGCCAAAAAAGTAATTAAAAATGGGTGATGAGGATACAGGTTTTTAGGACATCCTTGTTATTCTGTAGAGTAAAATGTGACATAATATATAGGGGGCAATTATAAGGTAGATGTGAATTCAGTGAGAGTGCAGGGTTTTTCTGAGATGACCAAAAACCTGCCATCAGCAACGCTGACATCACACCCAAAGAGGTAGAGTATATAAAGTTACTGCTAATCTATTCTTCTGGACTGGAGGTGGCCCACCTCCTGCCTGTTTGGAAATTGGGGAGAATAACTGCAGGTCTGCTCAGAGGTCAGGCAGCACTGCCTTATGCCTGCAGAGCTGTGCATGAACAGGTTATCTCCCACCACAGTGGATGTATCTGTGGACATGCCAATGACATTGTGATGGACTGTTCCCTGACCCTCTGCTTCCTTGAGTCTGTAAAGCAACAGCTCTTCAAGATACACTAGGGACTTTTTGCTGTTTTTTCTTTCTGGTGAATATGTCTGGAAATATCTCGTACTTGTATAGGACTTGACTCATGACAGCTGAGAGTATTCTTCTTACCCAAGGAAAGAAAAGCTGTGATCAAAAAAATTCTGACCTCTGCACCGTGCATGATGTCTCAAATGTATCCTGATAAGAAGAATTCTAGGAAGAACAGATTTTAAGGCTAGCTAGCCTGACCCCTTGCACAGAGTAGGTCATAAGATTTCACTCTGTGTCTCCTTCCAAAACTATAAAATTATGTTGGTGCTGAACTCCTATGTGAAAGATTAAATCTTTCGAATTCACTGTCACACATTTTCCAGTTGAAGCTAACACTACTGACAAGGAAGGATAGGATGTGAACTCACACCAATGGCTGTGATAGGGCTGAGCTAGGAGTGGGGACTAACTTCACTGAAGCACAACAAGAAGAGTAGCAAACCAGAAGTCTGTTATTATGCTGGCATCCTATTTTGCATTATTTCCTTGGTTCCTACCTAGCACTCATTATATGGAATTTAAGAATTTTTGTCCTGAACAGCTGGGTTGCTTTGATGTGAACTAGTGTTCTCGAATACTTTATTTTATAAAATTGAAAGGCTTACACTTTCTTTTTCTTTAGTTTTTATCATAGTAGTTCAGTTGCCCCATCATGTACTAAATAATACATATCAATAAATTCTGAATACACACAGTGCTTGCTTATCTTAAGTATCAAAAGAAGTCCCAGTTTGTTTTATAGGCAGTTCATTTCTAATCACAGTCCAAAAGTGAACAGAAATAGCATATGAAGATGTTTAACCATGTGGGGGAAAGGCAGGAATGAGAAGTAAACTAACTGGTAGTTAAAGGGACTTTGAATCTGCTAAGGTTTTGCACTATCCACTTTCAAGATTTTAAATTAAGTCTGTGCAGAGTATCAATCAAATTTTGAACTAATCTTTTCCCAAAACATGTTCTTCACTGAACACATTTGGTAAATTCCTTTTTCACTAGTGTAACACTGGGGCATACATGAACTGTCTTTTAATTGTGTTTATTTAATTAATAATTTAATCCTAATGTCATATATTAATAATACAGGCAATTTATCAGCTATTATTGCAAACTTGATTATATTCTTAGCTGTCTCAATCAACATAATTTAAGGAAAGTGGAAAGGAAGCACAAGCCAATTAAAAAATGCACACTGCTCCTATTATACTGCTGAATGACAAATATGCTGGCCTGAAAGTCAAATTTCCCTTTGTGAAAACTTTCCATAGAAATCTTATGTTTCTTATTAGCTTCTCTTTCGTTATCTCTAAATCCAAGTGGTTGTGTACTTCTAGTTACACTTCCATGACTGTGTCCAGTAAATACTTAAACATCTGATGCTACTGAAGTATTAAATTAATAAAGAAACTGAGTGATTTATGACTTTGTTACTGATAACAGTTTGGGAGGATTTTAGGGCTGCCTCAGTTTTATTGCAGCCTTCTGTCCTATTAACATAACTAAGTTGGTCATGATGAATTCAGATACATACACATCCTTTTTAATCCCCCTTCAGAATTCTTTTAATTTTGACTTGTAAGCATGAAAGTGAAAGCTATAATCAGAATCTTCTTAGACTTCCTCTGAGGAAAAAAAAACAAAGCAAAGCTGGTGCAATTTGCATGCATCTCTTAAAGTAAAGGTAGAAAAAATATCAAGCAGAAAGATCAAGCAAAATTGCATTTGTAGTTATACTATAAAAAACTTGGACTAATTCTGTGCCTTTGAAAGAAAACAAATTATTTTTATTTCTTGAAATCACTGAAGAAGATTTTTAAGAAAATATTTTTCCTTAGTAGTTTCCTTATTGGAGACATTTAGTGCTCATATATTATCTTGTATAATAAGATTATAGTTTGAGCCCTCTTCTTTCAGGGTTTGGCATCATAAAGAATAATTAAATGGTGCAGAAAGCCTAAGCCTCTTCAATAAAGCAAATAAGCTTTAATATCCAATTCTCTTTCTGATGCAAGTCATAACTACAGTACTTCACAGGAGAAAAAACTTATGGGATCTCTCATGCATCCTCTTCTGGTTTGTTTGAGTAGGTTCTCTCTTTCTGTCCTACTATTGCAACTGCCTTTTTCTATTTTCTAGTCCTCCAATATTTTTTTCTCTTCAGAACACATCAAATCTGCAATTAGGAGTAGATTTTTTTTTTCTGTTGATCTCACTATATTTCTTCTTGTCATCTCTTTGAATATTTGGTTTTCTGCTATTTCAAGTCTCTCAGAGTATTCCTGAGGAAAGTCATATTCTGAGGATGAGGTTAGCAGAGGTCATTATATTGAGGAGGACATACAACTTAATAAGAAAATATTAAAGAGAAGTCCCTCGGGTTTTTCATCAATAAAGCAGCACAACAGGATTTAAGATTGTCGGTTTTGAAGATCAGAAAATGGTTTTTTAACCTTTATTTTGACTGATTTGGAGAAGATTCTTGAATCTCAACTCCAGCCTTCGAAAACTGCTCCCTATTTGCCAAGCTATGGGGTGTTTTGAGGCAGCTTATTCTTAGTGCAACTCCTTGGATGAATTTATTCCCCTTCGTATAAAATATGTAGTATCTGAGGAACACGATTTAAACCTGTTGCCTCCTGCATTTCAGCTAGAGCTTGTCAACTCAAGGACAGACTACAAGACTGTAAAATCAGTTTTGTGCTTCCTTTCCATTTTCTTATTGGATGATTTATTTTTTCCCCTATTAAGCAGTTTCAGGAAGGAATTTCAGGACGAGATTTCTCCTTTAAAATAACCTGTATTTGTGGGCTGAGGATGTTCTACATCTCCTCAGGTAAAGTTGGGAATTAAACCTCTGAATGTTATCACTGGAAGACAAGGACCCAGCTGCTTTCCCTGTCTGCGTTTGGGAGGAACCTCAGTGCAACTGGTAGGGTCTCACTGGCTGTGACCAGCCACTGTTGAGTCAAAAATTGACCCCTGGCCTTAGAAGATGGGTGACACCCATTACCTCCAGTCTAGTGAGGGCTAGGCATCTATGTTGCAGATTGATCCTTAAGGAATTAAGTTGGGATGGTACAAAACCTGGACAGGGAGTAAATGAAGGAGCGGTTTTGATGCTCAAGGGCCCAGTGCTTGAGCTGGCTTCCTGGCTCCTGTCTACCTAGTAGCACAGATGTCCCTGGAGTGCCTCTCTCTTTGTGCCTCTCAGCTGCTTGAGAAAGAGCAGGAAGGACGACAGTACATAGTTTGTAAATCCCTGTAGGACATAGTTGTGAAATAGTCTTGATGGCCATGAACAGGATGTTGTTTGGGGATTTGTGGGCATGTCTGGAAGCAGAAGCCAGCCTACCTGCTTTGCAGAAACTGTTTGCATAAGTAAAGCAAGAGCCCTGAGGACGCCCAGAAACTGAGACAAGCTCCTGTGGACCTACTTTTTAGATCTAGACAACCACTGACAGATAAATGGCACTTTTGTGGTTTTATGAGCCCCAGCTAATGTTTCAAGTTATTGAGGTCTGAGACTAGATTGTTTCCAAAGAATCTAAAATGGGATTTAGGCTAATACTAAGAAATACCAAGAGGTGCCAAAATATTTTGAATATATGCTAGCTTGGGTTCTTTTTAAAATGTCATCTTAGTGTGAATTGCTATCATCAGTGAAGAAATAATTTTTATTACTGTAGTGTAAAGCACCCATTATATTCGTTTGTTCTTTGGAAGAATAAAAGCTCTAACTGGAAAAAAGCCAAAAAGCTTTTCTGTTCATGTACAAAGCATTGCAAGTCTGAGTGCAAGGTATCCATTTGAGTCTAATTACCCAACCAGGTTGAACACAGCCAGTCCAACAAAACCCCAGCTGTAGTTTTTAATTGCCTTAAATGTGCTCCTAAATAACTATGTGAAGTTAAACCACAGCACAGAGAACACAATATAAGTACATGGAAACTCTGAACACCCACGGCTCTAGAGTGCTCAATTAAACTTTCCCTGATTATTCAATAGAACAGAAGTGTGCAAATTAAAGGCTTTCATGCTACAGCAGGCTACGACCTCATTCTCAAGTTTCAATATTGCAATGGAACTCAATTAAGATATTCCCCATACAAAGCATAAGCCTAGAGGTAAGTTTTGTTCCAAATACCGTATACAGGCATCTCTCCTACTGTTAAGTGAAAGGCTCTTGGTGAATAAAAATAAATATTGTTCTGGCATAGACTCACTTTTATTGTGTGCACTGTGAGAAAGTAACAGTACGAAATCATTAAAACATTTAACTCACCATGCTGAAATACAGTTGCTAAAAAGCCTTATTCTTGTTGCATTCAGACTGTAGAGCATCTTAAAATAGTTTGGTGAGGACTTACACTAATTCCTGATTCTGTGATAGACATCCAATTTGAATAGGAATAAATTTTATTTCCTTAGGTACGGATAATTGCAAGTGTAAAATTTTTGCCCTGTTTAGGTCAAAACCCAACAAAATCAATATTCAGTAGAAATAACAGCTTCGTCTCAGGTTATTTGTTGGTTCATATGGTGTCATATGTCGTTTCTAATTAATAACTGCAAAGTTCTGGAGTCACTGCATGAAGGCCTTTTAAGTTCAATGTGTGATCAATTATATGAACAGAATGTCAAACACATTGGACATGGTCATATAAATATAGTGTTTTTGTCATTTATACTTTCTTTAGAACTATTGAAATATATGAATCTCTCTTTTTAAATTGCACTATTAAGGTAGAAGTCTTAGACAGTACAACTATTTAACCTCAGTGCCAAGTTACTTTTCATACCAAAGGTGTCCCAACTTAAATTGCTAATTATGATGTAAACAATATATTGCTACTTTGCTTTAAACAGTTATTTCTAAATAATCATTATTAAAAGAAATTATTGAAAGCAAAAAGACCTTTTAGTTCTAGTATGCATTTTGTTTAGCCTAAGCAGACTGAGAAAGCCATGTCACTTCAAATTTTTGCCTCAGTCATTAGACACATGTATCTCCTGCCTTAGATTATTGCTACTTGTCTTGGGCATTTCCCTTGTTCTCCATTATCTTATAATTGTCTTTTATTTCCCATCCAAAAAGTGACTTTAGAGGCTGGTGGCTTGGTACCATTTGTTGACTGAACATCAGTTTTGTTTTTTTTTTTTTTTTTAAATGAAACTTCTGATTTCTTTTCAGGAAATTATAAAGTAAAAGAGTCCAACACTGACACAAGAGTTATTTCATTTGTCTCAATACTTTCTTTGTGTGATATATAAGCTTAAATCAGTCCTGAGGCATCTAAAAGTTATGCATTGTATTCTCTGATTTTTAGGCACCTACGTGCTGTATCAGATCTAACTAATGACCCTGAAGACAGAAATCTCAGTTTAGCTTAAAAACACTTCAACAGACTAAGCCTAGATATGGATATTTTACTTCTGAACATTTGTCATAGAATCATAGAATATCTGAAGTTGGAAGAGACTCATAAGGATCGAGTCCAACTCCCTGCTCCCCACAGGACTACCTAAAACTAAACCGCATGATTAAAAGTGTCATTCAGACAGGTTTGATGCCATGACCACTGCCCTGGGGAGCCTGTTCCAGTGACCGATCACCCTCTCAGTCAAGAACCTTTTCCTAATGTCCAATCTGAACTTTCCCTGATGCAGCTTCATTCCACTTCCTCATGTCCTATCGCTGGTCACCAGAGAGAGGGGATCAGCACCCCCCCCTCTTCTGCCTCCCTTGAGGAAGCTGTAGCCTGCCATGAGGTCACCCCTCAGCCTTCTCTTCAAGCTGAACAAATCAAGTGACCTCAGATGCTCCTCCTAAGTCTTGACCTCAAGATTGTTCACCATCTTCGTCACCCTTCTTTGGACACACTCTAATAGTTTGATGTCCTTTCTATATTGAGGCTCCCAAAACTCCACACAGTACTTAAGGTGGGGCCACACCAGTGCAGTGTCGAGTGGGACAATCACCCCATCTTGACTGGCTAGCTGTGCTGTGCTTGATACACCCCAGGACATGGTTGGCCCTTTTGGCTTCCAGGGTACATTGTTGGCTCATATTCAATTTGCCATCAACTCTTCCACAGGGCTGCTCTCCAGCCTCTACTCCCCCAATTTGTAGTTAAAACCAGGATTACTCCACCCCAGGTGGAGAATCCAGTGGTTGTTTTTGTTAAATTTCATATGGGTGGTGATTGTCCGGCTCTGTAGTCTATCCAGATCTCTCTGTAAGGCCTCTCTACCCTTGAGGGGGTCAACAGCTCCTCCTGGTTTAGTATTATCAGCAAACGTCCTTAATGTGCATTCGATTCCTGTGTCCCGATCATTTATAAAAACATTGAAGAGCACTGGCCCTAAAATTGAGTCCCAGGGAACTCCACCAGTGACTGGCTGCCAGCCTGATGTAACCCCATTTACTATAACCTTTTGCTAAAATCCCAAGCCAGCACATCTACTGACTTGGTTAGCTAGATGGATTACCTTGTCATAAAAGGAAATTAAGTTCGTTAAGCAGGTCTTTCCTCTTGTGAACTTGTGCTGGTTATGATCGTTGACTGCATTATCTCTCTGTTGTTTTTCAATAACTCCCAGAATAGTCTTCTCCATAGTTTTACCAGGCACTGAAGTGAGGCTGACAGGCCTGTAGTTACCAGGTTCTTCCTTCTTACCCTTCTTGAAAATGGAGATAGCCTTTGCCAACTTCCAGTCAACTGGGACCTCTCCAGACTCCCAAGACTGTTGAAAAATTATAGAGAGAGGTCCCGTGATGATATCAGCTGGCTCTTTCAGTATCCTGGGATGAATCCTGTCAGGTTCCATAGATTTATGCGCATCCAGCTGGAGCAGGAAGTCTCAAAAAAGTTCAAGGCCAGCTGGGAGTTTATAATCCACCCAGTCATGGTCTTCTGAAACAGGGCTCTGGAGGTCCCAGGGCCATAACTGGTGTTGAAGACAGAGGTGAAGAAGGTATTAAACATTTCTGCTTTGTCTGTGTCCCTGTTTGTGAGGTGACTGACCTTGTCAAGCAACAGACCAATATTATCTCTGACTCTTCTTTTACTATTAATGTATTTTAAAAGTTCTTTTCTGTTGTCCTTCACAGTGCTGGTCAGCTTGAACCCCCATTGATATTTGGCGACACGAAATTTCTCTCTACAGTGGTGAAAAGCATGTTCGTAGTCCTCTCTTGTCACCTGTCCTTGCTTCCAATGTCCATATTAATCCCCCCCCAGCTAGGGGGCTACTTTTGGCAACACCAGCTCAGAGTAGAGTCAACAAATTGTTGTGGTTCCACCTGAAGCATCTTCTTTGGAGTTACCTATACAATCAACAGCTGATAGCTTTACTTTCTCACTTAATGTCTTGGTGTTAGATCATGATATCACAGAACAGCACAGGCCTTTTCTCAGCCTATTCAATCCTGACAGTAAAAGCAGACTGGGCAGAGACATTGAAGGCAGAGGAGAACTAGATTAGGAAAAAAAAAAAAAAGATAAATTCTCATAAGGTACAGATAAGTTTAAAGTAAATATTTTATTTTGTGTGTATTTTTCATCATTATATTTCACTTATTTTTTAAAGAGGGTTTTGACATAATCTGTGTGATCTATATTTACGTTATCTACCATATCACTTCTGGATATAGACATGAACCAGTCTTCCTTTCTACGGAAGTGGGAAGTCTTTCTCTTCAGCTTGCTGTCGGGTTCTTTGGTGGTAGGGTAGTCAATCAAGAGTATAAAAATGTCTTTCCAATCAATCTGTGTGTGCAAAATGGCATTTGCAAAAATGATAACCTAAGGCTAAAAAGTCTAACCTTACATGTGTTGTATGTTTGGATGTATATAATGTCATTGGCCAACCTCTATCAAACTACCCTCATAAAATGTGAATCATTTTCATGAGTCTAGCCCTATAAAATGCTGGAATGGCAAGGTAATTCTTTTAAATGAATATAATTTATATATATAAATATATGTATATATTTATATTCCAGTTGGAATATAAATAATGTGAAATACCTGGCCATTAAAACATCTTCTGGAAAGAGAGACTAATAATAAGTGAGATATTGTACCATTAGGGCTTGCTTGGAACAGAAAGAATGAGGGAGGAAAGCACATTCATTAAGTCAACAAATGATTCTCTAGGATACTTGTTTTTGTTTCCTCCATGATATTATGATTTCTTTAGGAACTGTAGTTGAAAAGCTTTGTTTAATGTTCAGTCAGTCCAGTGCATATCTATGCAACACCGACAAAACTGATGCTTAAGACCAGTGCACAAATGTTCAGAAATAATTTTTATTGTGCAATTTTATAGTATTATGAGGCTGCTAATTAAACTATTATCACTAGCTTCCAATTTCTTTTATGAGTTAGCAGTAATGTAATATTTTCAGGAAAGCAAATGAAAAACAAACGTTCTTTGTTATTATAGTATTGATATTGAAATAATGTTAAGGAACAGCTGTTCTCTTACCATTTTCAGCTGCCCTAGTTGCAACAATCATCCCTTTTAATTGCTAAACACCTGTCTTTTATTATATTTGATAGCAACTGTTAATTTCATTTATTTCCAGTCTCTTTTCTGATTTTTAAAATGTTTTAAAATGTTTTATTTCTCTAATGCCCATTTGCATGGTTTATTACCTTAATTTCTTTACTTAATCTTGAGAACCCTAAAAATTATTACAGGATTAATTGTGCAGGGAAGTAATGTTTCTCCCTTATAGTCTAAACCAGATTTTTTTTCTCCAGTCTTTCTGGAACAAAAAAGGAAAAAACTGTCCAAAGAATTAATAATTTATTCTCAGTGATAATCAGAGATTAGTATGAAGATATAGTCTTGTTCCTCAAACTACTGCTGTACAGTTGAGCTCTTGGAATGTCTGAGTATTACAAATACAAGTAAGAAATAAAATTGAGCCAAGGTGACCATTTCTTTCAATAAAGAGCAAAGTGAAATAGAATCCATAACATCTTATTCTCATTTGCTCATAATATCTTGTTCCCACTTTCTGTCACACGCTGACCACAAAGTGATATTTCGGTTTTGTATCAGAACTTATTACATGGGACACAATTTTGATGTTTCAAATGAGGTTATTTGAGAAGACATTGCCCTTTACTATTCCTTATAACAACCAAAATTTAGATCTTCCTTACTCCTATGTGGAATCGGGATCATAAGAAGTGTCATATTTAATTTTACCTGTGGCATAGTCGTTATTCTGCCATTAAATCTGGCCCATCTCAGACACTTGATGCAGGAAGTCTTTCAGTCACCAGATACAGTGTGCCTAGGGGAAAAAGTTTTTCCTCCAACCTCATTATTATTATATGCCCTGAAGAATGAAAATTAATATCGATCTTGTAACTCCTGGTTGTTTTTTTATTTTTTATTTTTTATGGGGTTTGCTACTGTAAGAAGATTGCCTCTGTGGTGTGTGTGTGCATCTACATGTTTATGTATAGAAGAACCCTAAGAAAAAGAAGCAGCAGGTTTTTTCTTTGTGTAAGTAACCATACGATTAACTGCGAAGATCCATGTCAACAAACTGAAGAAAAATGCTGTATTCAGACCTAACATTTCACAAGCTAAAAACAATTAAATATTAATATCTTCGTTCAGCCAAAAGACTGTTGGCTCTCCCATTATTTTTGTGACTTTTGAATTTTAAGGCAAGCAATAACAAAGGCTCATTAGCTGCAATTGTGGCGCGCTCTTTTCAGTGCTGTGTGCCTTTTATCTCCTCATTGATGCCTCTGAAACTCATGCAGGTAAACAACCTGCATAATATAAATTAGTAGATCTCAAAGTGCTTTATTAAATAATGGCATAACTTTTGTATTATACATGCTAATGATAAGCTAAAGAAATGTTAACGTTTTTGTTCTAAAAGAAGTGGAAAAAATGTCAGAAGAGTTTCCTCCCTAAGGTGAATCATTTGCGGTCCTCATTGTGATTATTAGTTTTCCAGTGCCAGCTCTAGGCAGGGACACAGAAAGCACCGTCTTAGAGCTGCAAATTTCTGGGAATGGCCTGGACAACATGTCTGTGCCACCCTGCTATGGACATTATAGAGCTGTGCCGGTAGTTATAAAGCATCCAAGCCATAGATCATACAGGACCCTGCCCCTGGGCCTGCAGTGCACAAAGTTGTGCAGCTGCAGTCACAGAATTATAGCGCAGTCAGGATTTCACTCACTTAAGTTCAATAACATGACTGGTTTCATAGCTTAATTAATTTTGCCTCTCATCAGTATATAGAATCATAGAATCATAGAACGGTTTGGGTTGGAAAGGACCTTCAAAACCATCAAGTTCCAACCCCCCTGCCATGGGCAGGGACACCCTCCACTAGCCCAGGTTGCTCAAAGCCTCATCCAGCCTGGCCTTGAACACCTCCAGGGATGGGGCATCCACAGCTTCCCTGGGAAACCTGTTCCAGTGTCTCACCACCCTCATAGTGAAAAATTTCTTCCTAATGTCTAGTCTATATCTCCCCTCTTTTAGCTTATACCCGTTACCCCTTGTCCTCTCACTCCACTCCCTGATGCAGAGTGCCTCCCCATCTCTCCTGTAGCCCCCTTCAGGTACTGGAAGGCTGCTATTAAGTCTCCTCGGAGCCTTCTCTTCTCCAGGCTGAACAACCCCAACTCTCTCAGCCTGTCCTCATAGGGGAGGTGCTCCAGCCCTCTCATTAATTTTGTGGCTCTCCTCTGGACTCTCTCCAACAGGTCCAGGTCTTTTTTATGTTGGGGGCCCCACATAAACGCCACTAAGACGATGACCTTCACACCTTATCAGGGAAACAAAAAGTATGGAAAGCAGAAATTGTTTTCAGGTTTTTTATTGATGTTCTACTTCCCTAAATTTCCAAAAAAATATGTTCTTCGCTTTTCTACTACTGGCAATCTGTTTTTGAGCTCTACTTTGTCTTCATTACTGCTACCACTTTTGTTCAGTTACCCGCTTTATTAATCAAGCCAAAAACCATAAGCTGTACTTCATTAATTGAAAGCTCAGTCTCAGTGTTTTTAATAAAAAGCTTCACATCCACTTCTTTAATCATCTTTAGAAGCGGTTAATTCCTTACAGAGGTGCATTTGTTCCTCTTCTGCTTTCTTCTGTTTAAGATGTTAATGGTAGTTTCGTGATTAATAACCAGGAAATTCCAAAATCCTTAATGTTACAGTTATGCAAGACAAGTTGAGTCTTTATTGCAGCTAACACTGGCAAATCTTAATCCTACGCAAAGTCACAATCCTGTAACCCGTGGGTGAGCCTGAAAATACTTTGATTTGTTTATTTCCCTCTCTCTTTGTGGCTTTTACCTGTCACATAGCTGCTAATGAACTGAATGAAAGCTCTCCATAGATAAAGACTGCCAGAGCCAGATTACTTTAACTATAATCTTCACCATTCTCCTTGTCTAAACAGAAAGTGACAAATTCAGATGTTCAGATGTTTTACTTTTTTTTAGATGTTGCAAAGTGATTACTGGGTGGTTCAACACTTTGTCATGTGCTCAGTCCTTTGAGTACACTTATGAACTCATAAAGAATACGAAATTGATCTGTTACCATGAATAAGGTGCTGAATAAATCACCGACATACTGAGTACTATTTCAGTCATCTTGCCTTGTGGGATGTGGGGTTTTATTCTGAAAAAATTAATTGATCAGTTTCAGAAATGTCAAATACATAAGTAGGTGTATTTAGTTTTCTGAATGTTTTCAGTAATATTAAATTTTAAAATAATTTCTTATCAACCACAGTTCCACTTAATTAAGAACTTGTGTAATTTTGCATATGATACTTTCCTACAGGAAGAGGAGGAAGGGTGAGAGGGCGAAGTGGGAAGAGAGTCAAGGAGGAGGTAAGAAAAGGGAAAACCAAAAAAATTCTTGTTACATTTTATCACTTCTACTACTGAGTAATACAGCTTAGATTTGAAAAAGTATACCTTGAAAAAGTGCACAATGTTAACTGTGATTAATGCTCACCAGTAGGTCTAGGCAACATTTCTGGGACTGAAAAAATCGAGAAATCTAGTGAAAAATTGATCCTGTTGATAAGTGTACCTGTGACTCAGAAGTGTGTTATAATAACAGGTTGGCTTAGGATAATTGAGAAATTAATTTTATCCTCTGCTGTGTTCTAAGTAAAAATGCTTCCAAAAACTTGTTGTCTGCTGTCTTTTAATACAGTAATTATGATGCCTGGACAGGCTTTTCCTGCTATTAATCTATGACTTGAAAAGCCTGATGCCAGTATGTATAATTAAATTTTCAAACTGGGTGTCAAGTAATTAAGCCATTTCACCTGGGGAAAAACTGGGAAAATTAGTATTTGATTCAGCAGGTAAGAATCTGTTTTTACATAACCAGGTAGTAGCTAACTAAAGTTGATTTCCTCCTGGTTTTAGATTTGAGCCTGCATATCTCAGGCTGCACATGATTTACCATCCAAAAGAGTTGTGCATACCTGTTTAGAAGGAAGAGGAAGGTGAATGCTGGCAGCACTAAGTAGTTTTTTATGAAGAGGTTGTATAAATGCTTTTTCTATTAAATGTTTAAATGTGCATTGGTACAGGGTCTTAAATTAGCCCAATATCAAAGCCAAAAGATTGGTATTAATTCTTAACTACATGGCATATGATTGTGATAAGCTCACTGTTAACTTTCCGCTGTGAATTCGCTACTGTGAATTATTTTATTTTTTTATTTTTCAACGAAGCCCTGTAATTTGTTCTGGGCAATGAAAGCAGTGCAGTGTGTTACACTGTCATAGTTTTAAGCATCATTGGGCTGAAAATATCCTCTTATGTACCTTATACAGTTTCATGTAGCTTAAAATCATTGTCATGACTGTGGTTTAATTAGGTCTATAGAGTTTAACACAGCAAGAAAAAGTATGTCTTAAAGTCAGTAAAAAAATGGGATTTTAATACATAGCAACTATTCTTCTTATCCAAAAGGTGTGTACTTAACAATGACATATACCAAATGACATACAGCTTCTGATCCAGAAATTAAACTGAAGATCCTACAACTCTTCACTTGCCATCCGTAGCCTGGGAGCAGCCCAGGCTCTGCTCCCCCTGAAGGGCTGTGATGGTGTACTCAGACTTCCTCTCCAGAAGAGGACAAAAAGTGGGTTTCTCCTTAGGCTGTGAACTAAAATAAAGCCTAGCGTTTACTGGACACATCTGCATTGACCCCAGTGCTTGAATTCCGCTGTGCTTTGATTCCTTTTTTTAATACTATTTTCAACA
>WKFP01014064.1:137521-151719 GCA_011057875.1 Pterocles orientalis | reverse complement strand
AAAAGAGCATTGAACAAATTCAGCTATCAAGCACAGTGGTCTGGATTCAACATCTGAACCTGGAAATCCTAAAACAGAGGATTGATAGAATTTGGAAAGATGTGCCTGTGGAAGTTTTTCATACACATTTCTCTTTAACATCTGCTACTAGCTGCTGTTGGGGAGGAGAGGATGGGCTAGCTGGATGCAATGACTGTGTCTCTACTGCTAAATAAAACATGGTAAGGGACCTTTCTCTGGCCTTGAGGCCAAGCGTTACATCTTGGCTGCAACCAAACTTCACTTGGCTCTGGGTCTCTTCTGGGCTTTATGCCATGCTTAGTTTGTCCCTAGGACATAGTTATAATTTTTTGGGTTTTTTTGTTGCTGTTTTTTAATTTTTTTCCCAGTACAGTTCAAAGTATTTGAAACAACATGAGGGCAGCCCACTGGGTTGGTATTTTTTATACCGTAAAATTAAGAATATCTTTTGGAAGCTCTGGGATGTGGCATGAAGGCCAGCAGGGGTGCATGAGGCTCTTCAAATCCTGCTGAGATATGGGGTGTGGAGGGAGCCAAACCCACTGCACTTTAGTTCAGGCTACATAATTGGGAATGGCAGACGGCATGTACTGTCCCCTGAACTATGCCCAGGCACTGCCCCAGCGACTGCTGCTTGGCATAGTATAAACCCAACCTCTGTAGCTAAGAGTTAAGCGTTTCAGGTGATGAGACCACCACTGCTCCAGCTTCTTGCCTTGAGTGTTTTTATTTAGCAGTATTTCACATGCACAGACAATATGAAACTTTGCTTTCTCATTGAGGTTATAACACGGCTTCTGCTTAAATTTCTGGGGAAGGTATCTTAAAAACATGGTACATTTAGTTTTTATCCAAACAGAAACCCCTGCTTTATATTTAAGGTTTGGTCAAACATGGTTGAGTATTCTATGATTTATAAAGCCTAGGTTTCATTTTTTTTTTCTTTTTTTTTTTTTTAAAGGTGTTTCAGTTCTGGGCAAGCTAACCAGAGAGTTTATTTATACCTAGATTTTAAAAATCCTTGTATGAGTATCACCTTTATGCCTTCATTGTTTAGTCTTTAGAATATATAGGTTTAATTTTATTAGTCTGCTGTCCCAGCAAAACCTTGAAAATTCATTTAATATGCTGTCTGCTCCATTTTCTGTGTCTTGGAGATGTAAAATGTCCGATACTGGCTGAAGTACCTTAGAGCTTGTCTGTAATATCATACGAAAAGAGGAATTGAGCACAGCTTGTCCGTGCATTTCACTATCGTCTGTATTTCTATTCCCTTGAATTTTCAACAGTTACTTTATTCAGTGGAAGAGCAATTTCAGTCAACAGTCACAGTTGTGTTTTGTGCAGAACTAAGGTTCTACCAGAACGAAGAACTGAGAAGTTTAACAGAGCGTGTAAATGAAGCTGTGTGTTAGGAATCATAACACACAAAAGATGAAGAAAACATGGGAAATTGGAGAAAGAAGGAAAACTGGAAAGAGATTTTTGTTATTTAGAAGGTAGAAGAATGATGGATGTATACACAGAAAAAATGCAGCAGCTGGAAAAACAAACAAACCAACAAACAAACAAACAAAAAACCCCTAGATGTTAAAAATTAATACAGGATATTCAGTGGTTTATTATTCAGCTTAGTTTTCAAGTGTAAATGTTAAAGTGCAGTACACAAAACATTACTTCTTGCTCCACAACAATGTGTAGTCTCTGCAGCAGCTCCCTCGAAATCCCTCAGTTCGCCCCGTGAAACGGCTGTTGCATTGTTCTTAGAGCACATTAGTTGTCTGCAGGCTCCGTCTCAGCTATTCTTTGAATTCAGCAAGGCACTGAAGCACTACTCCAGGCTGTTGGCTGGTGATTCAGGACTGCTGCAGGTGTAATTAGGCTCAGGCATGCTGGTAGGAAACCCAGGACTGCTCTTACAGTCTGTGTGCACTCTAAATGAAGCTCCTGTTGTTAGAAAAGAGTCTGTTTTCAGTTTCCTGCCATTCCCACTGCAGCACAGGACTCTTCCACGGCAGGGAATCCTTTTAGATAAGGGTAATAAGCACTGAGTACTATGGGTCAGCTTGACATGCTTTTGTAGGACCCGGATAAGGAGATCAAACAATAATATTACAGATTTTCGAGTCTATGAATACCTAACTTAACTCTTTGATGCTTAAAGTGAGGATTTTCTGATATTAAAACAGCACTAAAATAATTCATGTTAACAGTGGGATGATTGGTATCACAAAAACCAGAGCTTATATGTGAACTACTGGACTGTACTGGTATACTACACCAGTGTACGTGGTGCATTGTCTGAGGGACTTGCTTAGTATTGAGCTTTTGTCTGAGGAAAGCCCTAGTGGCATGTGTCTGTAGGTGTATGTCTAAATTGTAACTGCCCCATCTTAACCTGGGTAAAGTTGAATCTGTCTGTTATGCATACAGATATGACTGTGCTGCGTGTTAAAGCAAAAATCTCCTTACGTGCCACCTTAAGAATATATCTTATTGAAAATTTAATTTTTCTCCTGGAAATTCAACCGAAGGATTTGGCTATCCTTAGAGCAAAACTGTAATTCCAGATTTTTTAGAAGAGCTATAATAGTCCACTTACACTCTGTGGATGCAACATCCACTAAATAGATTTGCCTTCTTCAAAACCCAAACCAATTCTATAAGAATGCATAATAACCTTGACATATTCGGTTGCATAATAGCCTTTCATTCATTTAGGCCCCAGTTCACTAGGGTACCAAATGAGATACATCACTTCAAACCTGCTTAAATCGTCCCTATGAAATTAAAGAGTGAGTGCCTGAAGTTAGCTACCTGTTAAAATTCCGTGGTGAATCAGAATCTTAGCATATGAGCTGCTTTTGGAGAGACCTGATATTTAATTAACCTCTTTTATGCCACTGTAAAGCTTTAGAGCACTATTGAAATTTAGAGTGGCATTTGAATTGTGTAGCCTGAGAAAATAATTTTATTGCCTTATGGTGTGTGCCATATCAGCAAGAACTGTAACGTCATCTCTTTCCTCAGTACCGGGCCAAAACTCCACTATCCTCTGCATACTCAAACATAGGAAGCACTAAATGTGAAATCCTATATGCAAAGAGACGTATTTTCTGTGTATTTAAAAATACTAGTAATGATTTTACTGCTGGAGACTGTATAGAAAGCAACAATTTTATGCTTTGATCACAGATGAATGTTGTTTTATTTAACATTATCATAAAAAAACCAATCCTACAACAATAGCACCTATTTCTCCTAATATTAGCCACTGCTTTTGAAATAGCCTTGCTGGAAAGAAATAAAATCTCTGAAATGAAAGAGACTTCTAAAACCAATAGGAAAAAAAAATGAAGCAGTCAGCAACTTACACAGGGTGCTCTCTGCTATTCTATTCCCTGTTAAAACCTGGGAATGTCTGGATGTCTCATGGAGATATAGCAAACAAAACTATTAGCTCAACATTAGCATCCAATAGAACTTATCCTCCAACAAACCTTTAATATAGGATGCAACTCTCATATTTTGCAGTCGCGGGAGTAGATATCATTCTTCCACCCACTCTAACCCTGGCTATCATGCGGTGATTCAGACTGAGTCCAAAATGGCCATCAGAATCCCCAGATCCCAGACTTTTCTCATTTGTTATCACTCCGGCCCTTTCATGATTAAGGCAGTTTCCTAAAATAGTGTCCAAAATGTTCTGAGTCTCACAATAGCAGGTGAATTGCAACCTTAATGTGCTGGTTGTAGAGGGGTAATGACAGTACAAATCGTGACCATATTTGTAATCTTTCTCTACAGCTGTATCAGGAAATGAGCCAGCTTGGAGCAAAATTCTAGGCAGAGGCTCTTCGATAAAACATGAAGACAGCTTTAGAGCATAGGTCAGTTTTAGAAATAACACTCAATTTTTTAGGGTTTTAAAAAAATTACTTTTGAATTTGGAACAAATCCACTCATTAAAGTTAGAATCCTTTAATTAAAAATCAGAAGGACACTTATGGACACAATCCTCCCAAAGCTAGCGTGTTCAGTGTGCCATACGAGCACCGTTACAGCTTGCCAGTGCTTCAGCTTTTGCTCTTTGCCTGCTCAGTCTGTCGAGATGACGGGCCCTCTGGACCAGACAGCGTGGGTGGGGTTCATTACCAAACGCAGACTTCTACATCTTATCTGATCCCCCTAGGCCCCTTTCTAGGGTGCAGTTCGTCTTACCCTAACTTGTAGGTGTAAAATAAGTCAGACGGATTGTGCTCTAGAATTGCATCCTTGTCTCCCTGGACGATATCCGGAGCCTGCAGTGAACAGCTCAAGCTGCTGGCATCTCAGGTTGGGAGAGACAAACCTCGTCCTTTGTGTAGGTACAGCAGAGCATAATGCACACAAGGATCACTTCTCAGTGTGTGTGTGGGAGACTGCACTGTTGCAGTGCTGCATGTAATATTAATAAATATGATTTCTTTGTGATATCTAACCATTTCTATAGGCTGCAGGTGGGTTCCCCCCCCCCCCGCTGACTTGCTCTGTGTGCAAGCATTTGCACACTAAAACAAAATAAAAGCAACAACAACAACAAAAAATAATCCTAATACAATTTTTGTGTAACATTTTACACCTGTGCTTACTGGCCACAGTCTTTGTGGGGGAACAAAACACATAGTTGTTGCATCATTGGCTTTTAATCAGTAATGACAGAGAGTAGCACTTTAGAAATGCTAATTCTGTGACAGAAGTGTTTACATAGCATTTCCTGCCAAGTGATATAACCTTTCTCTTCATTTTAGTACCAACAGTAACATTTCATGCCATAATTCTTACCTTTAAAGTAGAAACATCTGAAAAAGATCACTTCAGGTAAAATAGAATTCATCAAAGGTTTTAATGGATGTAAACAGCTGTGTACGACTACGTATCTCTTTTTAATGTGCCATTACGAAGTTGGTTCATTTATGTGGCAGATTTATGGTTTTAGTGTGGAATCCATCACCTTTAGTCTCCACTTCCACTGAAAGCAGTATATATGGTATTGTAGAACTACTGACATGAAGTTGTATGCTTACCAGAACTGTATACAGAGAAGACACCACCAGTTATATGAACTAGTTGCTTTAATAACTTTTTCAGAGCTGGCCCTAAAAATAAAAGTGCAGACGAGTTACCTTCACTCTACTTGAATGTCCCTTGCTTGTTCTGCCCCCTCTGCTAGTTGATAAGCGCAGGGCCACATTTTATATTGCCTTCATTCCTAGTGGGCAGGATCTGAAGTCTGTATTTTATGGATGAGTGCTATGAAATTCAGAAGAATTGAGGAGATATTTAAAATGCATTTTGTGTATCTTAGGCTGTGGCTTTTCTAGGTAAATTTCTGTTTTAAAGCAATTGTAGCACAGCTAGTAAACTACAGATGAAAAATCTAGCAGTCGTTTGAGGACTTACTTTTGCTTTGAGAGTCTTCATGTTCTAAAATAAGGGTGTGTAATCAGCTGGGTACTCCCTGTAGTGCCATCCTCACTGGAAAAGGGAATGGTTTTGCAGTATAGGAGTAATTGCAGTAGATGTGTGCCATCCATGAGGTCCCTGGGGAAAAGGGGATTCTAAAGGATATGGATTCACTGACTAATTCACTATTTTACTCCACAGGAGCAGCACAAAGCAGCTTTATTGTCTTGCAGGAGGGAAACCGTGATTCATGTGTGTGTCTGTATTTTGCTTGGGATAATCCATTTAATCTGAATGATAAAATACACATAGGGATTGTAGGTGAGAAAGTAGCTGTGTGGCTTGCTTTATCGATAGATGTGAAAAATAGAGTAAAGTACCCAGCTTTTTACTTTCTTTTTTTATAGCCTCCTAGTACAACGTAAGGTGAATGATTCTGCTATATTGCCCTTGTAACTAGGAGCAAGAATGTTTCACTGACCAAGGCTTAGAGAGAAGAGAGCAAAGGGAATGAGTCCATTCTTTGTGACGGTAACAATGGGCATTTTTATTTTCAGAGGATCTGTGTCTTTGTTGCATTCTCTAGCGGTAACCCTGAGACCTGGTAATTTATTAGCAAAGAGTCCTTTTGTAACATAGTCCTGTCTTTGTGAGGCCATGACACTCAGCGGGTAGATCTATTTCCTCAGCTGTAGGTTAATTTATGTGACATATTAAAACCCCAAGTCAGATTGAGAGAAGCTTGATTAATTTTTTTAAGTCTAATTTATTTGCAATGTATTTTTTGTCTTGCATTGCTAACTTGTTTTATGTTCAGTTTTGAAGAAAAAGCCCCAAAGACAGAGACACCTAGAAGCTCACTGGCTATTCTAAAAGATATTTTTCATGATTTGCAGCAAAGTATTGGGCCAAATTTAGCCCTGTTGTGGTAAAGAATAGATCTCTGGGACAAATCTAGCAGCAAGGTTTATACATGCACATAAGGTACAAACTTGAGTTCTGTGTCAGAAATAGAGAAGTCAAGCCTTGGATCAATATTTGGAAGATAAAAAATAGAAGCAACCTTCCTTTCTACTTCCTACCACAGTTACAATGAGAGTTATGTTTCTATGACATCATAAATATTTCTTAAATACATGTCTCAACATTTTTAAAGCTTTTGAAAACAACAATATACTTTTGAACTCTTTGGCAGATGCCGAAATAACTGCAAACCATGCTTCATGTAATGAGAAATACGTCAACTTGTTCTTGCTTTTTGTGTTTAACTCCTTCGGTTATGAACAAACTTATCAGCTGGGTGAGTAAGTTACTGCAGCTAGTTGGCTGCCTCGGGGGGATACTGCAACTGTATGTGAGAAAGGGTGTTTGCACACTCACCGTGCAGACTGAAAAATAAGAAACCCAATTGGGAGGTGGTATTCAGACCATGATGCATTAGAAAAGTCCTTCATAGTGGTAAGGAAAACAGAACAGTTACCTTACATAGTCTGATGAATTTAACTATTTTGGGCACAATAGTTGTTGGGGAAAAATCCTAGATGTGTAGTCTTCTCAGTGCACTGGCAGTGAAAAACGTACTTTGAACTGGCAAATGTCTTTTCAATTTCTGTGTATGTGCAGGGAGGCAAAAGTCTGGGCATATGTAATTTCTCCCATATGTACTCTTCACTTGGATTGTGAACACAGTGAGGCTCTCCCTTGCCATAAGGCTGGGCGTTCAGCTGTGATTTTCAAAGCAATCCTCTCCAGAAGTACTGAAGTTCCTAATGCCTCTTGGTCTAGTACAGCTGTTAGGGAAGGGTGCTTCTGAGACTGAAAAATTCCTAATAAGGAAAACTGAGGAGATATTTCTTAGATGTTACAACTTCTGGTAGACTAGTTTTCTGCTGAAATTGGTGTCTAGTACCTGAAATACAGCGACGCATTATGACGAGTGATGCTGTGATGCTATCTGCATTTCAAATCCCCTTCCCCAGAGAGGGAGAGACAGGGAGGGAGAAGGAAATTCCTCTTAATGCAAAGCTTGGATAGCAGCCTTATGTGCAGTTATACAGGTCACTGCCTTCTGCATTTTTATGGTTGCAAATCCTTATAAACCATGCTGTACTTGCTCCGCTGCTCAGAAATACACCATAAATCCCCTAGAGGCTATACTGAATTTCTAGGACAGGTATGCCTATTGCAAAATGTGATTGGGTTCTGAATATTCTCAAATCTTCTAATGTACTTTGATTAACACTGATCCGTCTTGGACTTGTCTGTATGTTCTAGACGTCAAATGAGGCATTGTATTTGCATGTACTTGTCCACGCGTTTCCCCGACTTACCTCAGCTGGAATCCTCATTATTCGGGTAATGTAGCTTCCTGTCATCTTTGGGAGAGATTCCTGTCATGCAGAATTAATTCAGACACTCTGCTCATATTGAGTCTTTGAGCAAAAGATAGACCTTTTTTGCATAAGTATAATTTTTTTTTTACATAATTTTTTTTCAGTGGAAATTAATGCAGCAGTAAGAGGGGCTGTGATTTTCACTGAGCACCTGAAAAGAAGCAGTGAGTGGGACAGAAATGAGCTGCCAGGCCTGAGACTACTTTTTGAGTCTAAGTGACTGGCTTCTGTTGTGTCCTGATTTTTGTATGAAGGTGTGATGTGTGGTGTACATCACCCCTTGCTCTCTTGTTCCCCCATCTCCATGGAAGAAGGAAAGGTAGATATTGAAGCTAGGAATGAGTGTCAGCACCTGCCTGTTCCAAAAAAGCAGAAAACAAGAGCTTTGGAGGATGAAGAGCCCATCAGATAACTCTGGAAGCAGCCTGTCACATTGATCTGTCTTGTTGCCAATAGTCTTAGCAAAAGTAAAATCCTCAGTGTCTCTTTCCTTCCCAGGAGGACTGGAGTAAATAATGAAAGTAACTTTGTCCATTATGGTATTTTATGAAAGTCTTATTGCTTCCTGAAAAGAGATCAGCATGATAGTTGGACTTGGAAGGTGGGAACTGAAATTTAACCAAGAGCAGAAGAGGAGAAAACAGACTAAATTTTCCTTGATGTAATCCCCCCAACTAGCACATTGTAGGTTCACAATTTAAAAGCACTTCTGAGAAATATTAAAAAAAAAAAAAAAGAAAAAAAGGAGTATATGACTTAGAATGCTTATATAAAAATACATATATTCTATATATATTCTTGAAACAGTTGACATTTTTCAGATGAAACACACTCTGTAAAAGTTGCTCTTTTTCAAAAACATTGTCTTTTTCAAGGGATAGGGCTCACTTACGAGACATCCACACACACAAAGAATGATACAAAGGGCTTACAATTATTATGTGAATAAGAAATGCCTTATAAATTTAGATAGATGAAGATGTGGCAAGATGAAGATGTCTACTTTTGAACGCTGCGGAGAACAGGGGCTGGAGCAGTACCTCTGTGAGGGCTTGTCACAGTCTTTTTCTAGGTTGATTTGTTTTTATTTTAATGCTCTTGTTCAGATAGAATTCTAAAAAAAACAGTCTTTGAAGCTCCAGAAGGTAATCTTGGTTTTCTCCAAAGTCAACAGGGAGAAGTCACTAGGAGAGGCTGGCCACTGAAGAAGCTTCACTGCTCAGGATCTGGGTCCCTTGATGGGTATGCAACGGGGAACATGCCCAAATCTGCCTAGATAGGCACTAAAATTTTGCCTGTGCTCTAAAGAAACCTCTACTAATATAGCACCAATACGTCTTTGACGCCATCCCCTTTCCCAGATGATGTTATTACTGGCCTAACCAGGTAAAAGAAGCTGATGACTGTTGGCCACTGCAGTCAGTTCACACAAATCGGGTCTCTGCTGCTAAACGGGATGGTCAGAGAAAGGACCGTGACCTCAAAGTCTATAGACCTGCAGATGTGTAGCTGGACTGATCCAGGACAGGTCCAGGGAGAAAGCTAAAAATTATCTAGATGATAGGGAAATCAGTGCTTGAAACACCTCCTTGGACTTCTCCTTGGACTGTGGACATATCTATGAGGGCTACCCAATGCTCAAACTGCACCACACCTTAAAGTTGTCTTTGCACACTGTTTCTGGAAGCTGGATACATTAAGGAGGTTTAAAGCTGTAATTATATGCTGAGAGAAGTATGCAAGCATTGAAGAAAAAGTTCAATAGTTCATAATTTCACTATGATGTTTATAGTGTTTAGTCACACACTGTCCTTCTGTGGTGACAAACAAATTAAAATCATAAGCTTATTTTCTTTGTGCTGTTTGACTCCCCATTTTTAAATTTACAACAAATTGAAAATGTCTGTTTTTTACACATGGACTTATATATATTCTAACCGTACAACTGTCCTATCATCCCTTTTTTTGTTGTTGTGTGTTTAAATAAATTTTGATCTGATTTCAGAAGTAAGTCTAAATGGTAAAGATAATCTAATAATATTTTTTTTTTGTTATTTCAATTTTCAATTCAGTAGAAGACCTGCAGTATTTTATTCTTACAGTAGATGGCAGATGTACACTACATATTTCTTTGCAATTTGATTTTGTCAATATCTAAACAGGAGGGTTATTCTGTATTCTGAAAATCTGTATGAGTGTTTAGGAGCATCTGCTTGTTAAAAATCTTATTTCTTCCTAAGCAATTCTGTTTTCAGTAACACTAATCTGTTACAATGCTGAATTAATAATAATAAATAATCACAGCTTAGAAAGAAAATGGATTGAAATTAAATAATGTCTGCTCTGTTAATCTTGAAGTCGAACTTGTTTGTTCCTTAGGTTTTCTTTTTTCTGGAGTTAAGTAGGAGCAAAAATGTATTGTTTTCACATACAACAAAGGAGTATGTGAGATATAGCGTGCAATATGTTGTCTGAACCTGGTTTGATTTTTTCTGGAAGTGTTATGCAACAATACAGAACAGCTATTGATTAGAATAGAGTTGCAGTTGCAGAATTCTAAAGAATAGGTTAAAATATTACACGTTAATTTTCAGCGGCAGCTAACAGAGACATGGCAGACATTGTACGTGTCTTGTTGAGCCATAGATGACCTCATAGAGGCACATAATTCTTACGTACTCTGGAAGACCAAGAAAAAGTGAATCAGTCTGAGAAACAATAAAGGTTAATGCTAATATGAATGACAGGAAAGAAGCACGGACATTAGGTTTTTCAAATCTGTTAAAGAACATTTTTCTAGTACAGATGTTAACGTTTGCTTGCTGCTGCAGCTTTTAATTTATTCCAGTTTTGTCAGACTCTTCCAGTGTGAGATGATCTATTATTTTTTATATGTGCTCTCGCACTGTGCTTATCATCATACCTGAGTGCCTTACGGTAGTGCATTGAATAATTAACATCCGCTGCATATTTGTACTGTCAGCTTCTCCCAAGGAGACAAGTGTGTGAGAGAGAGTTTCCTTTGGCAACTGAAGCAATACACAGATGCACATTGATATGTGCAATAGAGAGGAACACTCCAAGAAATATGCCTTGTAATTAGAGCAATCTGATGATTCTTTAATGCCTGTGGTAGGATTTAGCTTTTTGTTAGCTGTGTTTTCCATATATTTGTGTCTTTTGCAAAAGGGTGAAGCGCTATTGTCTCATGACAGCATATTTACAGAAATCTTAGCTGGTGTGTGAATATAGAAATGGTGGATGCTCATTTAATAAGCTTGCAACGGAATCAGTGGAATTACAAAGGGAATTGGAAGGAACTTCTATACTGTTCTCTGTATAGTTTATATTTCCTTAACTGTTGCAGTCTTGCTGTGCCAGTATTCTTTAAAACATTATTTAAAATTTTACTGCAGGAAGCGAGTATACTATCTTGAAAATGCATCC
Source organism: Pterocles orientalis (assembly GCA_011057875.1). Taxonomy (NCBI): domain Eukaryota; kingdom Metazoa; phylum Chordata; class Aves; order Pterocliformes; family Pteroclidae; genus Pterocles; species Pterocles orientalis. The sequence goes on along the minus strand of WKFP01014064.1, from coordinate 140,413 downwards.
TGTTTTATTTTTCTTTCTTGCATCATTCCTTCTGTCCTTGTTCATCAGAAGGTTGTGTTGTCACGTTAGCCAAGGGTAATACACATTTGTGTGATTGCTACTGCTGGGAATCAAGGATATATACTGGAATATGTATGCGTGATAAATTAATCTTGTTTAGGTAAGGGCGTGATCACTTCATATAACAATTGCCACTGTGAATGGAAAGGGTGAAAACTCTTCTCTTGCAACCGAGAACTAAATCTGTTAAAGTAGTAATGCTGGATCCTATCCAAACCTGTTTTGTATTTTATTAAAGTAGTAATGCTGGATCCTATCCAAACCTGTTTTGTATTTTATTCTAATTACACCAAAAAAAACCCAACTCACATTACCCCTCCCTTTAGATTTCAGTCGTAACCGTACCTTCTTCCTATCCAAATTACAGATTATTCCATCTCCTCTGATTCTTGACAATAGTTAGAATTAGTTGAATGTATTAGTCCCTCAGTTACCGACGTTTTGCAATGCCAACTAGAGAGGAATAGAAAATTCTGTGACCATTTGTATGCCTTGTTCCCGTTAGAGGGCCGTTCGAAGTCAGGAATATCAATTTCATTATGTTCCTTCAGCTAATGAAGAAAGAAGCAAATCTTTTGTGCATTGCTCATAAGAAAAATGGAAGAAATTAATCAGTTTTTTTGTTTTCAGTTTTTCTTACAGCGAATTATTTGTATTATCATGGAATCTAAGAATCACAGTCCCAGTATTCCCATTATGCACAGTACTGTAAAACAAACCAGAAATTATTCTCAGAGACTATAATCAGGATATAAAATAAGGAACAAGAAGTGAATCTTTACAAAGAAAATTAAGGGTTACATTTTGAATGTCAAATTGTCTTTATGCCCTGTAAAGGCTGAATTAGGGATTTGCAGCTTCTAAAGCACATTTTAAATTTAATTACAAGAAGGCACTGCAATCCTGGCTTCTCATTCATCCACAGAATGGAAAAAAACCCCACCAAAATCAAAGCCACTTAAGCTGAGAGGTTGCCTCTCATCTCTGTTTCTTGGCATCTCTGCTGACTATTTACTGGGGTCTTGGGGTCTTCACAGGAGAAATATTTCCTGCATCCTTTCTTGTAAACGATAAAATGGCCTTGAGAGGAAAATAAATGATAATTGTAAGCTACATTTCCGTCTCAGCTTCTTTTATGAGACTTGTAAGAAGCTGGCCTTAGATTTGTCTTAAGAAATGGTAGAAGTAACAAACACTTTGTTTCTTTGTGAAATATGAATTCTAGGTTTCATTAAAACTCAAACATAATCCAGTCTCTTACTAAGCTAACAGAATGTAGTCTTCATCCATTAGCAGCAATTTTCAGTAATGACAAATGGGCCAAAAAAGTTAATGATGTAAAAAAAATCTGCTGATTTTAATTGCCTCCCAGACAGGGAAAACTTCTGGTGATTGAACAAATCAAAAGCAAGTGCATTAATACTTGCCTCCAAAGATAAAGGATTTGATCTAGTCCTTGCACTGCATTTTTTCTTATTTAAATACACATTAATATTGCGGTACATTATTTAAATCTGCATTCTGCTTCTTTTGCTTTGGATTACTGTGCTCTGGTTTATCATTTTTTATTTGCCTGACTCCATTTAAGCTCTGTGTTTAACTGTGTCTCCATTTGTATTCTTATATTAATGCCAACACTAATTTGAGATTGTGAAAATAAATTGGAATGATGTAATTTATTTCAAATTAAACACTGAGATTCCTGTAGATCTAGCCCATCTGCTTTGACTCTGCACAGTCATGCTAATTTAATTCTGCTCACCGTATTTAAATTCCTGAATGTATTTTGTTCATGGTCATCCTTGAAACAAAAAGATAATTATCTGGTGAACCTGAGAACACCTTGGGCTATTATTCTGAATTAGGTCTTGGAAAATGCTTCAGAGGTTTACATATTTTTCATTTGTTCTGTTTTTGTTTTACATTGTTTTGTTTTGTTTTGTTGTTTGAGACACACCATGCATTGCTGTCCTGCTGGGCAGGACAGTTACTCTGAGTGGATGTGTACTTAGTATAGTGAATTAAGCAGACTGTGTGCATGTGTCTCCATTGCAGTTAGAAATAGTCTTTGACTTACATTTAAGGGCAGGGTGAGCCCAAATTACTCAGCTCCTTGCTTCCTCTGCACTTCACAGTGGACTGTGGATTTGCTCTTGCATGTTGCAGCGCGAAATGAATTCAATAGTAGACAAGACCTGAAAGTCACATATAACCCAGTTCCCATGACCTCACCATGAGCTTGAATAGTATTTGTTGCTTGTGTACTTTCAGAAAGGCACATTATTATGTTAAATCACAAAGAAAACCAAAATACGCTCATCTAAAAGTTTGAAACAACAAAAGACAGTTGTACTAACCAGAAGGAAAAATGAAGATTGACTTTGAAGATAATTCTTTCTAATGCTGTGTGAACAATAAAACTGTCTCACCCAGCATGTTGGTGTGTAGGAGGAGGTGGGGATAGGACAAGGAAGACTTTCAGAATCACCAAGAGAAAAATACTCTTCTAAAAATTGAGTAGCCAGTGCAGAGATTGGTAAGCTTCTTACCTTTTTCAGACTGTCATAGAATATACAACCTACTGAAAGGATGAGATAGAGATACTTTTTTCCCTGTCCTAATAGAAGATATTCCAGTGACAGGAAAAAAATGTGGGTCACGGACCATTGAGAGAGAATGCAAGAAGGCCTGTGGTCTTGTAGTCATATCATGTAGGTTGCATTTTTTCAGCTGGGTGAGACAAGGCTCCAGCCCTGGTATTGCTCTGGGAACATTCTGCATTTTTTGAATTAAAGAGTGTTATGGTTTTGACCCTGTCTAAACACCCCAGCA
>WKFP01014064.1:95890-119303 GCA_011057875.1 Pterocles orientalis | reverse complement strand
AAGAAAGCTGCTTTGCAGACAAAAAAAGATGTTTATTTTTTTCTTTTTTCTGAGTACTAGATTAGGTTTCTGTTGCTTTTTTTTGGTCTGTGTATTTCTCTCTCATTTTATTACGTTTTCACTCTTGATAGAAAACAATCACTGTCCTTATCACTTTGGGAAATGGATTATTTTAAAGCATATATTAATAAAATATTGGTAAAAGCCATTGTTACATACATATGACTGAAGTGAATGAAAGTAATTTTATTCCTTCAGCCTTTTTAAAGCTGCCCTTATTGTCTGTCTTAGTCTCATTGATTTTCCTCACGTAAACATATGGGATTTTTTGTAAGTAATGAAATGGTAGGGTTCAGTGTGGTGCTTCTTTCATTAAATCTGCAGTGATGAAATCTGTTTAATAATGTGTATGACATTCCTTTCCCATCCCCCAACTTTCGTTTGGGATAGAGATGTAATTGAATCGTTTTTCTTTCATATTTTCCATGGACAGATAGTAAGATCCATTATATTTTTAAGACACTGTGAAATGCCACTCCCTTGTCAAGTTAGATCCTTGCTTTTATATATATATATATATATTTGCTGCTAACAAATAAGAAAAAAGATTAGCAAAGATTCCTGTTAAAACATCAGATTAGTAGCTAAAAACAAAATGACAAGGAAAATAATTATCAAAAAACTAGACTCAGTCCTCAATCCAAAAAATACTTAAGCTTATACACACTTTTATAGAAAAGAATCATCTCTTTGAAGTTAATGGTATCGTTGTAAATAAAATTGAAGATTTGCTTACAATCTAGAGTGAAATGATTAACTATGGCTACAGTTTCAGTTATATCTCATAAAAATAATTTTGTAAGCTCTTATCATTATAATAATGGGTAATGATTTATCTTTTTTTATTGAGTGCTTGGAATATAAACCGCATTATGTTAAAACATTCAAGTTGAATTTATAACACAAGATTCTGAATGTCGGTCGGTACACATGATCATTAATCATGTGTTATAGAGAACTGGAACCAAAAAGAACGAAGACAATTGCCCTTTCCACTATATACACAAATATGTGTTAGTTCAGAGAGAATATTTTTTGGGGTAAAATACTTGAGCTCGAATTACAGTTTTGTTTTGTCTAGGATATTGGTGAATTGCAGATAAATTTTAAAAAGCCTTTTTCCAGGAATAACTAAATAACTGAAGTGAACTGTCTCTTTAAATATTGGTCACATTGCCTTATTAAGCCTGACACTCTTCACGGTATAGTCAACTGGTACTGACGCTCTGCTTGTAGACAACTTTAGTGATGTCCCATGTTAGACCTTCTGTGTCCATTTTAAATTCTGAATGAAGCTCATAAAAATTAAGCCTGTTCCTACACTTTCCTTCCTTCTGTCAAATAAGGAAGAGATTTATATTTCAGCTACACGCTGACACTTTGCTGTAATTCTATATTGTAGCATGAGTTATTACCCAGCTCTGATGGAGGCAGTGTAGGGATCCAGTTCCTCAGCGTCCTCTAGTTGGAATTAACTTTACAGAATCTTTAAATACAGATCGTCTGGTCTCCTTTTCTACTGGCTACAAACTTATTGAAGTGATACAGGTCTGAAAAAACTGGACTTGTGAACTGGTGGACACTGAAAGGAAGGAAAAGCTCGTGGCTTAATCCTAGAGAGAACAACTGTTGTGGGACTATGGTTTTAAAGGGAGAGAAAGGCACTGTGAAGTAGCACAGCTGGAACACTGAAGAAGTTGTTTGCAAGTGTACTTCAAGTTACATGTATGTTGCATGTATTTATACACCATAATATTGGTTTATTCCTTTAGAACAGTCAGTGCCTACATGTTTGTTCAAAAATGGGTGTAAATACTTTGAAAATATTTTGTAATATCTAAGAAGTCTTTGTAACTTTCTGGAACATAATAACCCTGACTAAGGTTCAGAGCAACTTAAAATATTTTCAGAATTTTGCCACTGCTAGAATAGGTCAACCACACTTTTTTTTCCTATACAGGCTTTTCTCTCAACTATCTGAACAATTATTATAACAACTGGAGTTCTCAAATTACCCTCTGTGTTCCCTACCTTTATGTTTCCTTTCCAGTAAGCTCTCTTCAGAGATAATTGGAAATATGAATAGCACTTATAGTTCAGTCTCTTTTCTAAGAACATTTCATTAATTCATTTTGTTTGTATCTACTCATGCCATTTGTGCACTCTACTGCTGTTTGCTTTATTACTCCTCTGAATATCACTCTGCAGGCTTTGGATATTTCTTTCTCCTGTATGATGCAAGGCCACTTAGTATGCATTCCCTTTCCTTGTCCTTGGGTTTTTTTTTAATCTTGCTTTTTTTTCTACATATAAGCCACTTATCTAAAATGTCTGAATACACTTTTTTGAACACAACACATGCTCTAACAGTTATATCTACCTCTGAAAAAAACAATGAAAATAAATAATCTGGTTTAAAAAATTTAAAAAAAACCAGTCTATTTTTACGTATAGATGAAACAGTATGGTTAAAATAGTCTGAAAAAGTAAAATCACAATTCTGATATTTTAATCTGAAGCTCTTACATTTTGGTGGAATCAAAATGAGAAGGCTTATTACTAAAACATTTAAAGTTCTGCAGTTTTTACTGTTTTATTTCACAGACTTTGTAGGAATGGCACAGAAACTATTAGCATTTACACATGTCCCAGATTATTCTTTGCTAGCACGGAATCTAAATTCCAGTTTATCTCCAATTTAGGTAAAATTTGACTGGCAAGATAGAAGAGGACCAGCTGGAGGAACCACCTCTCATACAAATGTTTAACAAATTCACATTAGCCATATTATATCGAGTATAATTTTGAACTCGCTCCTTTTCCACACTAGCATTGATTTTAAATGCCTTCTGCTGCAAGTTTATTCTTAAAAAGTACCGCTGTTGAATGACATATTTTGGAAGCTTTGTGGGACATCCCACTGGTCCTAATTGGACTGGATGGATACCAGTTCAAATTCCCATAAAGCTTAAAAACAGAGTCTGAAAGAATCCAGTTACTTTCAGAAAGCTTTCCAATACAGAGGGCACTTGTAATAGGCAGCTCATGAGCTGTACAGAAAGCCCGCTCAAAAGCTCCAGTGAAATTCTGTCTCACCAGTTATTTCTTGTCAATAGAAAGAAAAGAGGGGAAAATCCATCTCTGTTCCAGAAATTTATTCTGAAGTATTGTTTGCTTTGAAAGTCCAGACGCCTCCAAATAAGCAAATAAAATCAAAGCTCATTTCTACTGCAGCTATCAGTTTAGCACGTGATGAATCAACATATATTAGAACTGCAGATCAACTCTTTTTGAATTTGTTGTGTCAGTCCTAAAAGCTTTGGAAACTCAAAATATCTATTGTCTTTTCAAACACTGCACGTTAAAACCTGTAGAGAAGAGATTTTCTGTTTGGTCCATTTGGTTTGTAGTGAAGGGAACATCAAGCTAACTAACTTTAAATCTAGGTGGAGTTTAAAGATACAGAGGGTGGGTCTGTGTCTGTGATCCAGACAGAACTCTTTTCACTCCAAAAAAGAACACAAGGTTGAGGATACCATCACGAGAATGAGGGGAAGGGAATATCTCGCACTTGTGGGAATGGAGCATCTCCCTTATGAGGAAAGGCTGAGGGAGCTGGGTCTCTTTAGCTTGGAAAAGAGGAGACTGAGGGGTGACCTCATCAATGTTTATAAATATGTGAAGGGTGAGTGTCAGGAGGATGGAGCCAGGCTCTTTTCTGTGACATCCAGTGATAGGACAAGGGGCAATGGGTTCAAGCTGGAACATAGGAGGTTCCACGTGAATTCACTGCTTCCCATCTGCAGGCAGGTGTTCCGCCATCCCCAGGAATTCAGGGCTCCATCACATGTAGTGATATCCTGGGAAGACAGATCCCCCTCCTTCCTCCTTCCCACTCAACTTTACAGCTGAGCATGACCTCATATGGTATGGAATATCCCTTTGGTCAGTCGGGGTCAGTTGACACAGTTGTGGCCCCCTCACAGCTTCTTTTGCACCCCCAGCCTACTTGTTGTTGGGGTGGTGTGAGAAGCAGAAAACATTTGGCGCCATGTAAGTACTGTTCTGTAATAGCTAAAAAGTTGGTGTGGCAGCAACACTATTTTCATCACAAATTCAAAACAGCACCATACAAGCTACAATGAAGAAAATATACCAGCCAAAACCAGTACAGTCAATTAGCTGCCCTACTAAGCCTGAATGCCTGATACCTGGGGCAAGCTCCTAGGAAATGGGAACAAAAACATCAATTCTTTGAAGTGGTGAAACAATTTAAACACTATGTACAGCACGCTGGTTTTAATATAGTACCTTTCATGAGCTTCCTGGGGAAACTTAGAAGCAGACTCAATTTGTGGAGAACAACAGCTTTTACAGAAGAAATGTACGTGAAGACTTGAGGCTTGCAGAGAAAAAAGACTGGGGTTTGGGCATCTTTAACATAGAATTAGGCGCTTGAAGGTTTATCTGGGGGTCTGAGGATTTAAATCACACTACGATCACATTATAACTTTGCTTAAATTCTGGTTAAGGGACTAAACATAAGAAAACATTTAGGTACCTAAGTTCCTTTATGATGGACAGTAACATGACAGGCCAAAAGGGTATTAAAAGAGAAAGGCAAAGATAGTCTTTATTGTTGTTTCATACTGAAGAATGCAGAGACTATGAAAATTAGCCAGATAATATTTGTAGAGCATTTGGTTTAGGATAAAATTCAGTAATGCACACTGAACTACCAGAACTGCAGTCTTTTTTATGGGTTAAGAAGAACGAACTGGGCTGGTGATGCATTTTCATGGGGAAAAAAAAAAAGTATTCAGAGCTATTCAAGAGAGAGCAGAGAGCAGGGATTTTTAAATTTGTCTGTACTTCTAGAAGTAAGTTATGGAACCACCACTACGCAACTAACATTTACCAGTAGTGAAGTTGTTCAGGACAATTAGTTAACAAGGAAATAAAAGTGTATGGGATGGAAAAATCAGTGACCTATCTTTTCTGAGCCATACATCCAACCACAATGGGAAATTTAAATGCCAAAGTGGTTTCCTTCTTGGTTTTATCTCCTTTTTCATGTCTGTGTTATCGATAAATGCTCCACTCCTAATCATAATTTTGCATCTTGGTAGTAGTTCTAAAAAACATCTGTTAGAAAGTTAATACACATAAAAGGACTATATCATTTTCTTCTGAGAATTCATTATTTGAGTTACCCAAATCTTGAGTGGTAAATAGCATTTCTAGCAGAATGGTATTTCTATAGTGTAATAGGAGATGCACCAGAGGACAAAAAGTTAATAACTGTTATCTTTTAATTCATAAATCTGAATTAAACAGTGTTTAAGATTCTACTCATCTAACAGAGTTTTGTTCTGGTCAAGCTCACGTTGGCTGTAGGTAACAGCTAGTTTAGATAATGATCTTAGAGATGCTCTGAATGCTATAAATACCAAAGGCACACATAATAAACTTTTTCCCAAATGGAAATATTCCCACAGGTTTCAGTGAAAGCTGCATTAAGTTTCAAAATAAGGAGGCAAAAACGTGCGTATATTTTTTGTCCTTTTTCTCTTGTGTCAGCATGTAATCCGTTAGATTCACAGTGATTTCCATTTACTACAGCTTCGTTGCCTGCAGATCTATTTGATTGAGGTTTGTAAAGTGTAACATGGTATCTGAGCCAATGACAAAAATTGGAAAAGAACTACGTAATTCTACATTGTTTCTTTGAAGTCAATTCCCCAACAGACAATTTAATACAGACCTCCAAAGCTTTGTGTATTAGATGCTCTTGGTTAATTTTGTATTATTTGTAACAGCCTCAAAACAAGATTTAAATACAAAAGTTTGTTTACTAAAATATGTTGAATCCCTTTTGTGATATGTTATATCATATCTTCACTCTGCTGTTGTTGCACAGGCTGGATGTTTAGACTCCTAAGTGATTTTTTAAAATGATATTTCCATTACATATGCCTTTTACAATGTCTTTGTCAGAGAGAAAATTCATTGTTCCTGAGCATATTGCCAGCATGTTCCTGCGTGCGTATAAAAATCTTAACAACTTTGAACATCATGCTACTTGTATTCCGCTTGATTTCTTACACATATGCTTTTATTTCATAGCTGGAATTTAGCATTATTGCTTAGGCTGCAATCTGCACCATTGAGGACTGCAGTCATTCGTTAATGTACACCCTGTGAATTTATAAAAAAAAGTTGATGTATGCTATATAAAAGTTAAGAGATCAGCATTGCTCTTTAGGTCTCATTCTGATTCCCAATAAATATACATTTTTTTCTCCTAAATAAATGTGTGGAGATAATTTTAGAATTGTATTGTGAATGCTCTCACAGCAATAGTCACTAATAGTTGTATCCATAATCTGTATAATATCTTACGTTTACCAGTACATACCGTAGTAAGTGCTGCAAAGGTTGCACATGATGACAATGGAGGTTCTGTGCGTTCCCTTACTAGCACCCAGGGTGCACGTGCCAGCTGGAGTGAGTTATGGGCCCAGACCCCTCACTGCCCCTGACATCCCAGCATCAGGAGTGCACTGGGGCTGTCTCTGGCCTGCCTGTACAGGATATTCCTCCTTGTGAAAGTAAGGTGGACGTGCATGGTATCTCAATGTCTGAGCCGTATGCATGGGGATTTCACATGAAAAAGTTTCTGTGGGCAGCTTGTACTCATTTGCAGCAGCAGCCAGGAGTCGGGAAGGGTAACCAGTAGTACTGCACATGGTGTTAACCACCTGGGCTTGTGCAGCTCCTTTGGACCCTTTCTCTCAAGATGGTCACTCCTACCACTATCAATTTTACCACTTTTAGGGTGGGATTCAGTTGATTATGCACAGCACTTAGTCCTACCTGAGATACATAAACTAACTCACCTGGCTCCCAGCTGCTACCCAGAAGACTGGGAACACCTGTAAACTCTCTGGTCTACCTGCCAGTTTTGTGCAGACGTCTTGGACACCCCAATGCATCCCAGACGGACCTAAGGGTCCATGTTCGACAACTGAATTGAACCTTGGCTCTCCACTGATTACTCTGGTGTCTATATGTAGATATTCTTATCTAGGTATCTATATTTAGGTGTCTTAATCTCAAGCAAATTCTGCCTGAGTTCTACACACACATGAAGAAACAATAACCTGAAATAGTTGGCATATTAAGGAGAAGGTAGTCTATCCTGGTCTAAGGGAATATCACTGAAACGATACATAATTTATCTAATACAAATAATGTAAAATGTGGGGAGAGAAAAAAAAGGCAAACTTTTTGTGTAACTGTCTGTTTCTCTATATAATTACTTTTTAATACTGTGAAGCCTCTTTATGACTGGGCTTCATCAACATTGCAACTTCAAACACAAAACCTCATCCTGCAATGATTATTTTGGGACATGCTCAGGCTGTACGTTGCAAGTGCAACATGCAGTGAAGAGATTGCAGAGTGATGCTGATAATGTTACCCAGACAGCACAGCTACAAGGGATCAAATCAAGTTTGATACTATTGCACGGTAGCCCTGCTCGACATTTTCTACATCTATGCAACTCGGGTTTACATCGCTGCACATTTGCATCTATCAATGCACTGTTAGTGCTAAGCAGGTACACTCTGAATGATTTTGTAGGTACACTCTGAATGATCACTACTATTAAGTGACTTTTGTGGAATGCAGATTCACGTAAAGAAAATGAGGGTACCCAAATCTGGCTTCTGATGTACATCTTGTCAGAGGACCATTATACTTCAGTATGTTTAATAAATTATATTATTTATTTGCAGTTTGTATATTCCTCTTTTTCTGTGTGATCTTTTGGGTAGCTAAAATCTTGATGTTCCTTGAATTTGATGAATGCCTTGCCATGAATACTGTGACTACTCTTACACTGTGTACATGCTACCTTTCATGTATTCCATATAGATAAACTACAGATGCTTTTTAACACATGCTCTATTGTTTTTTTTTTTTTGTTTGTGGTGAGCTTGAAAAATTAATTTATGGCTAATAAGAAATGCAAAAATAAAATTCAAACCACATGGTAAATAAAACATAATGGCTTGAGATGTACTAACTGCTCTCAGCCTGCGGCAGATTACCATCCCATCCTGATTAAAGATAAAAATTGTTAATAGTCTTGGTAATTGACTGGGCTACAACAAGTTTCTAATACATTGTGTATACTATGTATTATCACGGTGGAGAAGACTCTGTTGTCAGTTCATCATGTTTGTATACTTTAAATACTTGTAACTATGGAGCTAATTATGTAACTGTGTACAAATACGTATGATTCTATGCTAATCAATACTAGTGCCATAAGAGGATTTATAGGCAGTCAGAAGTGAGAGATAAATCATTTCAGTGAAATGGGTTTTTTAGTTTGCAGATCTTAACTTCAGGACAGAGACTTGGAGGGGTGATTTTTAGCAGACCAAGGAAGGTTTTATCAAAGAGTTAACACAACCTGAACTTCCGCTCCCAGCTAAGCTTCATGCTGTTTCTGAGAAAAATTTTTCCGTGGTATAAATATCTATCACTTGGTAATCTGATAAAATCGGAAAAGACTATACTCAGGTTGCAGAAAGAGACAGGAGAAAGGTAAGTAGAAATATTGATGATATGAAATCTCTACGGCAAAGGCAAAGTCTGGAAAACTAATTTGTTAATTCCTTTATTTTGCCTTTTTAAAGTGAACATTATGTTTAATAGTTTAACGTTAATTATAGGAAAAATATAGGTTATGTTTGATGGATTTCAGTGAAATTAAGAGTTAATATATGAAGGGGCAAGTTCTGATAGAGACTGATAACCAAGTTGTTGAGACCTCCCACAATTTATTTGTCTCACTTGGACAAGAGCTGCAGTTTAGTCAGAATAATTCATTAGAACAACTTCCAACCCATTGTATAAGCCTTGAAGAAAGCACTATAACTGTATTTTACAAAGGTTCATTCCTGCAAACACAAGTAATCTTACATATTTAAGAACCTGTGCAATTTTAACAGAAAAGGTCAACAGAGCAATACGAAGGCAAACTACAGTTCTCTTCCTCTGTTAGCCCTGGGAAGACACTGTGCTTTTCCAATAACAGAGATACACAGTGCTTTTGTGCACGCAGTGTACCTGAACATGATTCTGCCACAAGGATGTGGTTTTTTTTTTTCCCAAGTCAACAGCTTTACTTATAATAAGAATGTAGGCTCTGTTGTCTGACTTTTTGAGCCATCAGAATGACTTCAGGTAACATGAAAGAGTACTTCTGAAGGAAAAAAATCTCAATGTTTAACACACACAATCTCGTATCTACTTCAGGTGTTGCAGAATTAGTGAAAATCACAGATAATAAATTAAATAAACACTCAACCAGAAAGAAGCACAGAAAATGTTCAATTTTAAAATTTACACTCATATTTTCAGAATAAAAAGGTCCTTATAAAAATTATGGTGCTGTAGCTAGAAACAAGCTAGAATAATCACAGCTGCCATAATAGTTCATAATGAAGTCAATATTTTTAAACTTCCAATTTATAAAGCAAGATTTTTCAGAATTCATTTTATTTAGCTAACAACTAACCCACTACTGCTACAATTAAGTCTTGGCATGATAAGAACCATAATTTTTGCTGGTATAATTTTTGGATTGTGCTAAACACTTTTCTATGTACACATTGAAGGGTAAAAGAAATAGTAAGTCATAAATGAATGAAGAATAAAAAATTCTTTATCTCAGACAGTCAGCACCTGTATATGTTACACAAGTTGTTAAGCCATATGATGGCAGTTAAGTGCTGAGTTTGGAATTAAGTGGATCCCTTCATGTATGTTTTAGAAATTGCTTCAAGATCCTTTAAAATTCATCTGATGCACTCTCTAAACCTTAAATTATCTCCAGATATGTACAGTGGGCTTTTCTGTAAAATTTGCAATTCATTGCTTCTTGCTTAACTCTGTCACGTCTGTGGGTGCCTGAACAAGGTTTTCTTTTTCGGGCTGTCACAGGATAACTCAGCACCTCAAGAATGCATCTCATTGAACAATGAGTTAATGCAAAACTACTAGCACTGTGGATCCATCATTGAGTAAGATTATTATTTGCCTGATTTTTTGCCTGAAATTTACTTTTTTGGTCCCTTGTAAATTTTTAGTAATTTTAATGCTTTTGGAAAATAAATGTATAGGAAGCCCTGGCTACTTACATCTTGAAATTTTATCATCTGAGTTGAGGCATGCACAATCTTAACATCAGCAAATCTCATTGACTTTCCATGGAACAGTCTATGTGAAAATCTATTATATTAAAATAGGGATCATATAACTGCTTTCTAGACTTTTTTTCAATATCCTTAATTCTACTGTCTGAAATGCACACATCTTACAATTAATTTAGACGGAGATATAGAATTCCGTTATTTATGTGTGGTCAAATATAACTACTTTTGTACTTTGACATTTTTGTTCAGAATTAAAGCTGTCTGAAGTCATGATCCCCTGGTTTATTTGTTTGTGTCTCCTTTAGCCACCTCAGCCTTTCCTGAATAAGGTGGTCTGATTCTCTTGTTTTTGATGGGAATCTCATACTATTACAACATTGAGCTATTATTTCTTTTCACTCTATAGGGTTTTTCCATTAGATCTGCTCTTTAACTGATTGCCTATTTACGTTTGGGCAAAATGTAAATAAATAAATTCAAACATGTGTAAATACTATATACAAAATTTACACTTGGGAAGTTCTCACCAATGGCTGCTACCTGACTGGAAGCATCTAGCATAGTATTTAATTCACCATCACTTGATGATTACGATTCAGTTCGTCAGGACTTTGGGGGCACCACCAGGCCTCACTGTCCCAGCCCAGCCTCCACTTGGGCTCCCCCACCCTGCCCATGGCACAGGACTCCATGTCACCCCCCAAGCACTGTCAGGCCCTGCCCCTGCTCAATACAGTCATGAGTCCAGAAGGATATTCAGATAACAAAAAAATCAGATAACGGCAGTCAATCTTAGGGTATGATAAATATGCTTGAATTCCACCCACTCATTAGATTCTCACTGAATATAATAGAAACGTAGTTATAGAATCATACAATCACAGAATGGTTTGGGTTGTAAGGGACCTTAAAGATCATCAACTTCCAACCCCCCTGCCATGGGCAGGGACACCCTCCACTAGCCCAGGTTGCTCAAAGCCTCATCCAGCCTGGCCTTGAACCCCTCCAGGGATGGGGCATCCACAGGTGAGCTGAAATCCACTCCCAAACTTAAGGTGGGCTGAGTTCACTTACTAAACATTGCTACCTGGCACAAAACTTTTGGAGAGTACAGGGAATCAAAACCAGACCAGTCTACTCCAAGCTGCCCTTTCCAAAGTGGTGTGTGGCATGAACTTTCTCCAGAATGTGCCCTACCTGGAGACAGAAGAGTCATTGGAGCACTTCAAAGCAGAGCAAGAGTCTGATCCAATTTTTAAATGCTGTGTGGATCTGAACAGCATTCCAGGCTTGAGAATATTTTATTTGTCAGAAGAGTTAGACCCTTGGGTTACCCAAAACCGAAGTTACCAGCCTAAGCCATTTAAACCTATGAAGAATGTGGGGAAAGTAGAAAACCAGAATGCCTCTATTCAATCGCAAAGAAACTTTACACACTTTGCAGAACTTCTTCAAAACTCCATAGTGCAACTTAGCCTATAAGACTGATTAATAAAATTTAGCTAAACTGACACACGTCTCGTTCTTTCAAATTATGCATTTGGCTTCAAAAAGTACATCAAGTCATCAGGACTCTTTGCTATTCACATGTCTAAATCTCTGATTTGCTTTCATTTTTAAATAGAGAGGGCAGCCTGGAATTTGAGCACATAACCAAGCCTCAGGGGCTGACACTCTGAATGGACTAGTACTGGCAAAATTTGCAAGGAAAGCTTACAAAACAGCCACCTACTTTAGCAAATCTCTAGCCAGTATTATCTGATTGCAAAGCTACTAAATTCACATAAGTTTTAAAAGTGACAGGAATGATTTGCTAGAGAATGTTGGTACTGACAAAAAAAGGGCAAACTCCTGTAAGCATATAGGTGCCATTTTTAAAAAAGTTAATGCACCGCATTTTAGAAATGGATGTATACACATTGTTTACATTCAATTTGTAATAATTCTTGTCTTTTATCTAGAAAATGTTGTAATATAATGAAGGAAATAGTTAAGTAAAATGGTCATATTTAGCTTAGCCACAAGAGTTGATCCCTGTAAGAATTTAAAAAAAATTAAGAAAATGAGAAGGGCATGTTCTTAAATAATGTTATATTAAATGTCCATTTAGCTTTTTAGGAACTTTATTTATGGGAAGTCCATGGGGTACCCAGCACAGACAATTTATTCTGACAAACAAAAAGCAAGAATTGTTTGAATATGAGAGAGTTCCTGTAATTTGCAATTTTGAAGCCAAGAGAATGACTGTCCCTGTCATTCAGTCTAGCAGCTACTCTAGTTTATGGCAGAAACCATTCAGTTTAATGACTTAGATTAGAAAGTCTTACTTCTTTAATTTTTCCACATTAATGAAATTAAATGAAATAAAAAAATCTTAAAAGGTGTCACAGCTCATATAGCAGTCATATAACATGAGACATATCATATCCTTGAAAAGCCATTTTAGTATTGGAAATCAAAACTGCTATATTGTTGTGATTTAAGTAAACCTGAATTCTCTCAGCGTCTGGCCTAGTGGCATGGAAGACTGAGCTGGAAACAATAATCATGACACAGAATTCTTCTTCTAAAGGAAAAGTAAAAGAAAAACACATTTTGTAGGCAAAACACTTACAATCCTATTGTCTATTTTCCAGAATTTACTATTCCAGAGTGTCCTAGCCTTACTATTCCTCCTGTATGTCCTGACTTCTGGCACCTTATGCCAAACTATGCAAAATGAAAATTTGTTGCGTTCACAATGTTTGAGTGAAAGAGAACAACATAATTTCCTTCAGAAATGGCAGAACAGATTGTACGGAAGAAAGATGTTGCAAAAAATCTCTACTATAGTTTAATTCTAATGTATGAGATCTTCATATTCCCTGCAACATCTGAAATCTGGGATCTGCATTTGGTAGGCTTATATGAAAAGGTGTTTGAAAGGTGTTTGAAAGAACTCAAGAAGTATAGCTCTCAAGTAAGTCAAATTTTGCTATTTACTAGGCCAGTGGCTTTACTGTGAAAATGACTTCTGCTTAGAGCATGCAAGTTAGAAATTAAGACCACTTTCATTGTAGTGTTTTTTCCTGTGTTTTTCTTTTTTTTTTCTTATGTGGAAAGGCTCAAAATTCTGCAGGAGACCAGAACACAGCAAAGCCAGATCAAAGATTCATTTAGATCTTGAAAAGTAAAGACAATGAACAGACACTCACTGTTCACCTGGTTTGTGTCATTCATGACTTCACAGATTTCATCATTGTGTTCACCTGTTTTATGCCACAGATTTCACCATCATCATCATCATCATCATCATCATCATCATCATCATCATCATCATCATCATCATCATCATCATCATCATCATCTTTCTCTTTCTGCTTTTCACTTTTCCAGTCTAAAAATTCTTAGTTCCAAGCTGCTCCAACTTCTTCCTTGATGACCCTTTGCTCCTCTCTGAACATTTCTCCATTTTATTTCATCCTTTTTGAAATGGAAGGATAAGAGCTGTACAACATACTACACATCCACATGCAGCGTGAAATTGCAGTGGAGTTTTTTGTCTCTGTAATCTGTCATCTTTCCTAGAAACTCCTAAAATTCAGGTTTTTTTTGGTATCTTGTGCCTGAATAGCAGTAGTTAGAGCAGAGTCCATCATTGTACAAGGATTTTTTTTTTTTTAATGTATAGGTATCATCACTGAAAAATTATCTACACTGAATTTCAGTGCTAATATGTGAATTCAATCAAGGTTAAGCAAGTATGCAAATGTTCTGAACTGGAACAAAGTTCTCACTGGCATCTTTTTTCCATAAGGGCAGAAAAGGACACTAACCACTTTATAGATGCTGTATGTACTATCTAAATCATTAAAAAAAAAAGAAAAAGGGAAGGAACAACTGAAAACCAGAAACGGTAGCATATACTGCAAAAGCAAAAGAACCTGAGAGAACTGCAAAAACACTTACACTATGGAATTGAGTCATATCTTTTTCATTATTTGGTTAATTACATTGAAAAAAATAAAAAGTCTTCTTACAATTGAATCAAAATCAAGTATAAGATACTTCCCCTCTCCAAGTCACAGGGAATTCTAATCTTAGAAATACACGAATGACATTCAATGTCAGCTAAGCATTTGTTTTTCTTTCCCTCTTCTAGTTCTGCCTAATTAAATCTGGGTGACATGATGAAGCAACTTCCCCAAGGGCTATCTGGTGTCACTTTTTTATCAGCGTAATTTCATTGTACGGTGCAACTCATCTTCAGAGAGAAAACAAGGCAGTGCTAGGTAGTGACCCCAAATCTCTCCAAACCACCAACCCACCCCAGGGAAGGGAGAAAAAAAGCAAATTAAAATTCTTAGCTGGTATAAATCTGGCACTCTATACAAAGTTATCTGTACTGACATTAATGGACCATGATGACTTATACCAGCTAAAAAGCTATAGTTTATTTTCCCTAATGGTTCTTGACTTGAAGTGCAGATAATTAGTGGGAAATGCTCTTTTAAACTCAAGTATTTGTACAAACAGCAGTCCTAATTATCTAAGTTATATAATTATTATTAAAAGTAGCTAGTAAGGGAATTTCCCCTCAACAGTGTTGCTCATTTGATTTTTGGAGAACTTGCCAATAGAGTTTTTCCCTCCTGGCCTTTAAAACTTTTGGTATCCTAGACTGACTTTAATTTCAGTCATTCTGGTGTAAATCAAGTAATTGCATCCAACCACTGGAGCTACAGGACCACTACAGGATCACCGTACAAATCTAAATAATATTTAATAGTATACCTGGAGCAACGTGTTTGAATTAAGGATGACATTTAATACATATTAATCAACAGAGTAACCAAAAGTGGTAACATGAAGTATTTCTAAGTGTATGTTCATATTTTTCAGTGAGATATATATAAACCTTGTGATGTGACAACTAGAAAGTATGGGTCTGGCTGGGAGAGGGGAGACTCGACAATGATGTCTTTGAATGCAAAGATGAACTGAGCCTCCTTATGCTCCAGGTGCAACGATTCCCTTCAGCGAGGAAGGCAAGGGTCAAGGCAGGCAGAATCTGGTGCTGCTCCAACAACCACTTCTGGTCTGAAGCAGGATGCGGCACTGAACCAGGAACTGAGCCAGTTGAAGTGTTTGATATGTGAGTTGTAATTCCCAACCAAATTTTCTGTGCTGACATGACATTGTACTCATGTTGTTAATTTCTTGGGTGGAGGTTTGAGTTGTTTAAATGTTTTTAGAAAGAGTGTTCAGAAGCTGGCCCAGTCCAGCTTGTCAGTCGATCAACATTTGGCAGAATGGCTACCATGCTTGTCTGGAGAAGGAGTTAGTCCTTCTGTGGGATACTTTAGATCAAAATGCATAAATTGTTAGTCAATACAGACCAAAACCATTTCCCTCTATATATTAAATATTAAAAAATGCCTGCTGGCTAGATCCACATGGGAACTTGGATGAGATTTAAGTATTTGACTATGTCAACAGGTTTGCCTAATCCAGAACTGCTAAATCCTGCATCCTAACCCCCATGAGTTTATGACTGACTCTGAAAATGTTTATTGTTGTGGAAAAGAGTTATCTTTAATATCAGAATCTCAGTGTGCCACAAACATTTTGCTCCCAGTACTGCGGAATAGTTCTGCCTCTACTGTAATATCTACAGCCTGCTCCTCTGCATATCTTGCTTACCAAGTCAGATCTGTCCTCTGTTTTCAGATGCTAATAAAACAGGCTTTTGATGAAAGAGAATCAGTGAAAAGAGCCAGCAACAGGAACAGCTAGAGAAGCATCCAATACAGCCTTTTTTGCATTCGGGTTTGTGCTTTGTTCTGGGCCACTGGTCTGTTTGGTACAAAATGTGCCCCAGCTAAAGGAATATTTGGACTTAAAATTGCAGAGCATGGAGTCCAGTTTCCTGTTTGGGCTATGACTGGTTGAATCTACTTTGTCCACTAAAGCACGCTGTTACATCATAAGATATTCTATTATAAATCTATTGTGATTCCTGTTGGCAAGGTTATTTTCCTTTTCATGAAGCATTTTCATTAAACAATTAGACTATGATCTCCAGGTTCAAGTCCTTGTTTTCATGGTAAATTATATATTTAATCAAAAATCACTATGTGTGTATGCTTTTGTGTGTACATAAATGAAAAGAATATATCTTTAAGACTAAGGAATGGAATTAAAATCTTTCTTCTATCTTCTCCTGCAGTACTGTGCAAGAAATAAGTTACCTTTTAGAGGAAGGGATTGAGACATCAGTTGCTGTCCTGCTCCTAAAGCTGTGATTTCTGAGTATAGACAGAGCCTACTGTATATTCCTGAGCCCAAGAATACCCTGTTCTGATTCATTATTCAAAAGTGAGCTGGTCATTCCAGTCAACCTTTATGTACAAAAGAGAGAAATTGGCATCTTTAGGGGGTGATTCATCTCCTTGTAAGACAAAAAGCTGAGACAGGACAGGTGAGTTAGCCTCTCAACTTATTTCTCTTCAGTGGTTATTATGGGTGGATAGCTTGAGCAGAAGGCAGACGAATGGCATCCCTACTGTCCCATCTAGGTGAATCTTGCAGCATGCAGGGTCTTCGCTTTCTTAAACAACTCTTTTTGTGCACTGGATACAGAACCTGAATGTTTAGCCTGGGTGTATTAAAAAAAAAAAAATCCATTAGACAACTAGATGTCTGAAAATAAGGCATGTAGTAATATAGCCAAAGAAATCTTAAAAAAAAGGGGGTAATTTACCTCCAGACAAGATAGATAGGAAACTTTTGCAGAGAGATGGAAAACCTACTGCAAAGTCTTTTATTTTTTTTTAGTTTATTTTAGGCTGGTTATCAAGTCCACTGAAGATTTAAAGAGCTAAAGAAGGGAATTACAGAGCGCAGTCTGGTTTTATTCAGTACATTTGTACTGAAAAAATACTGCAGAGCACAATATCATTTTGGAGTGCTGTGGATTTGTTTCTGGAGCAGAGATGCTTCAGTAAGCACCTTCATAGAACTGTGCATAGTAAATAGAGAGAGGAAGCATAAGTATGAAAAGTTTTACCTACAGGCAGCTGTTATGTCTGCTTTAAATTTCTATGGTTTGTAACTCAATAATAAAATTGTACCTGGTTTATAGCTGAGTTTATACGGAAAGCATACCCTATTAAAAAGAACTCTGTAATGAATGTTTATGTTTGAGGTGCTAAAGGCTTGCTTTGGTTTTCAGCATGAAAACTGGCTGGTCATTACTTCCTTTGGTAGGTTTGATGCAGGGAAGGGTAGAGGAGATGAGAATAGTGGTTACTTTGCTTAAAACCAGTTTTTGTTAGTAGACAGAAGGGCACAAGCAAAATTGCTGTGTGTGGGAGAAGCACGCAACATGAAATAGATGGGGCAAAAGCTGTTCCTTGCTTTCTCCATAGTCACAGAAATTTAGTTTGTAGGATAATATTTTGCTTCACCCTCACTACAGTTCAAAGTAATGTGGCTGAAAATAGGGGCCAAAGTTTCTGGGGTTTTTTTTGAGATGATTCTGTGTACTGGGTCTGGCTGAGATGGAGTTAACTTTCATTGGAGCAGCCAGTATGGTGCTGTGTTTTGGATTTCTGACCAAAACAGTGCTATAACACATCACTGTTTTGGCTATTGCTGAACAGGCAGTTTCCCATCCCTTTTCCATCCCATTAGAGGTGTGGGGAGAGTGAGTGTGCAGCTGTCTAGGTGCGTAGCTGATGGCTGTGGTCAACCTACCACACAATGTAAGAGTTTTCAGCAGATCATAGAATCACAGAATGGTTTGGGTTGGAAAGGACCTTAAGGGTCATCAAGTTCCAACCCCCCTGCCATGGGCAGGGACACCCTCCATTAGCCCAGGTTGCTCAAAGCCTCATCCAGCCTGGCCTTGAACACCTCCAGGGATGGGGCATCCACAACCTCCCTGGGCAACCTGTTCCAGTGCTGGAAAATTTCTTCCTAATGTCTAATCTAAATTTACCCTCTTTTAGCTTATACCCATTACCCCTTGTCCTTTCACTACACTCCCTGACAAAGAGTGCCTCCCCATAGCCAAAGTAGAATACTTTCAAGTAATTCAAGTAACGTACATTGTCCCTTTGCATTAAATGGGAGAAATAGAATATGAGTCATCTAACTTATTCCATATTTAAATTCTAATTTGAGATTAATCACCCTCGCAAAATGTTTATTGGAACAGTCAGACGAATTCCATGTTTTGTGTCAGTAAGTGAAGACCGGTCTCAGTGAAGGTTATGACTAATCAAGAAGCTTAAATGTAAGTAATCTGCCATAGCAAGAAGAACAAAGTAGGTAACTGTGGGATGACTTGTATTGGCTTGGAGAACTGGAAAGCTGAAAATATTATTACACACCTAAAGAAGGCTCCATTTTGGGAATACATATTTAGGAATTAACAGTAAGCCCAAATATTTCTTAGTTTCCTGCTGTGTGACAGACAGATTGATGCTTGAAGGGATTATAGTATCCCCCTGTAGGTGGGATATAAAATTAAATTTAAAAAAGTTGAGAAGGAATTAGTGGTCTCATTCAAACCAGATATTGCATTTACGAGACTAGAACAGGAAAAGCATGTATGTAGAAGCAGGTGACTCTGGAGGACAGAAGCTGTGAATGACTGAGCTGAGTGAAATAAAACAAACCAGATTTGAACTGAAGACTCCTGTAAGAAGTCAGAACTGCTATCTAATGCAGCAGAACAGAATATTAAGCTGATAAACTTGCTGGACAGTTATGGCACACAGCCATAATAATAGACATTTGAACAGTTCTATGAAAAAGGCAAGTGTCAAGAAGGCTACAAGGGAAAAAGAAAGAACAAGAAATTATGAGGGGCTAGGCAAAAAATCTGTATTTAACATACGCTTTAGAACAAAATCCACTGAATATCATCTCAGTATGTAGGTATTAATTAAAATTGTGTTCCATTTAATTCCTTAAATGTTTGATGTTTCACGGTGAGTCACAATATCTGTAATATATTAATGACAAAGTCAGTTGTTCAAATTAAAAATTAATTGAAGTTCATTAAGACTGTACTTTTTAAAAGACGCCTATAATTATTTTAACAAGATGATGTGGGGGAAAATCTATTTCAATACCTTGGCTATATTCAAACTGAAATGAAATCAACAGCTGCAGGCTTACCGTGAAATATTATATAGTTCAGCATGCTAATTTAATTATAATTGCTACTGCTAAACAAAAGGATAATTATAGAGCAGGAGAATAATGTTGTGGAAAGGTACACCAAAGCTCTGTAAACAGATTTGTACTTAAAAATAGCAAAACGTAAGGAACAGGTAGATGAAATGTCAGACAGTCATACAGATATAAAAGCACATTTTAAAATAATCTTATTTGCTTTGTATAGTCTGTGTCTGGGAGTAATAAAATTCCATGCCATAGCAGAATTCATCTATTTTCAGCAGAGGTATGACATAGCAGACAACTTTTTCATCTGAGCCACTCTGGCTGGCTTCATAGGCAATGTTCTGTGCTCTTTGCCTTGTAAATGCGATTGAATGGTCCTTACTTTCTTCCTGACTTCCCTCATCAATCCTGTATAATCACATCTGCAAATGCACTCTTCCAGTTCAACCATTCTCATGAAGTCAGTGGTACAAAACACAGACTGAACTTCTTGGCTTCTGAGTACTTAGCCATAAGAATAATAGTGTTTACTATACTGTTTCAGACCAAATGTTTAGGTTGTCTAGATCTCCAGCACAGATCAGCAACAGATGCTTAGGGAAGCATATAACAATACAGTATTTACTGTTAAATGCTAATTTAATCGCAGTTCTGCACTCTGATTTAGACTATTACCTTAATGATGGAATATAGAAAAGGAGTGAGAACTTCTGCTTTACTTTCTGTTGTCCATGCAGATTCATAATGTTGTTTTTTTTTGCAGTGAGCCAAATTCTGATCTCAGGTACTCATACATGAATTCTTTTTACTGTAATGGAAATTGTCTGTATCTTCAAGTTGATTTTGTCCCACTGATTTTTCTTGACATTTTGTGTAAGTCTACAGAAAAAAAGCAATAAATATGAACTTATATGTGAGAAAACCTGTGGATGTATTGACAGTATGAAGCTTAGAAGTATCCAAAGCAATTTTCCATGTTAGCTATTATTTTTGAGAGACAGTGCTCTTTGAATGAACCTAAAATTTGTCAGTATGTTTTAGATACAGAGATATGAAGTATCTTGGAAATGGTTTGAGTTATTCATAGTTCCATGGTAATGCAAGTTTTATTTTCTATTCTTTAAAATTTTATTCTATATTTCTTATTTTCTTTTGCAAACACTTAAATTAGAATACATAATGTACATGAGACTTTTAATTAAATGAGTTACATAACCAAATATTAGTAGAGCTTAATTTTCTCTCAGATATTTTGCAGCAACGAGATTTTTTTTTTCTTCTTTCTATATAGACTGAGGCCACAGAGAGGAGAACTAGATCAAATTACATGAGAGAGTTTTGATTTTTTCTGTGAAATTTCCTATTGTTTCCTCCTACTATTTGTTCTGGGTGACAGTAACTCTATAGAGATGAACAAAAGGAGAAGAATTCCATGGAAATAAATCTGGGTATTGGAACAAAACCCTTAAGATACTGTGTGGTGTGGAGCTGGCAGAAAGCCTGGGCAGAATGAGAGCAGAACGAAACCTGAGTGAGAAACATTAGAGAGGAAAGAAATGGAAGAAAACAGACTTACAAGGGACATTCAGTTTTACAGAGAAGGAAGGCAAAGGTGGAAAAGAGATGGATGTAGACCACCATCAAGTCAAGATATCACCTCTTTTACCCCTTGTTGGTTTTCACTCTGCTCTGGTGTGTTTATTTGTGTGGTTTTGGTGGTCTGTGTTAACTACATTCTCCTTTGAATGGTGCTTTTTTTTTTTTTTCACCCTCGAAGGAACTGTTCAGGTCGTTCTGGAAGAGAGCGTGGCAGTGAGACAACCCTTAGCAGAGAAAATTTCTGGGAGGAGGATCCAAGGGATCAGAATTTTGAATTAACCAGAAAATGAAGTTATTTGACAGCCTAGATGTGATTGAAGAGAATCTTTGTTTAATGCATAGGAATGATTGAAAAAAAAAAAAGTTGGGATTGTCAGGTAATGATCTAAAGAAATATGGGTAATATTAAAAAAACATACATTTATTTTCAATTAGTTTATTAATTTAATTAATACTATCCTACATGAAATATAGGTGTTTTCAGTTGTTCTAAATAAAAAAGATTAGAATGAAGATTGGAACTTTCACTATACAGATCTCTTTGGCAACAGAGTGAAATGTGTTTCTCCCTGTGTTTCCTGGGCCACCACATCTCATAGAGTTTATTAGGTAGGAAATTTAAAAGACTAGAGATGAGAAACTTTAGGGGAATGGTAAAATTCTTATATCAAATAATTGGAAAAGCCTCAGGGGAACTTCTTTCATGTTGAGATTGGTTTTTGTTTATTTGTATAGTCAAATGAATAATAGATATTGAAATCACTATTGGCTTTAAGGACCCATTTTTTTTTTAAAGTCATATGTCCCCCACCTACAACATCCTGTGAGTTAGAAAGGCTTTTATATATTTGTGTCTTGTTTCTGTTCTCACTTGTACAGGTGTTAACCAGCTTTAACCTCATTGACCTTAAGGAAGTTTGTATAGTATAAAGATACCAATATATGTTAAGACAGTAACCAATCTAAAAAGAAAGAAAGAAGCAATCTGCTTTGCACTGATTATAAAGAAAAAAAAAAGACATCTTGCTTGTGTCAATAAAGCTGACTGATGCTCTCACATTTACTGTTGTAGCTGTGCATGGGTCCTCTCTATGTGGACTGTAATGTCTGGAACAGTACTCAGGCATAGTAATGTAACGTGTATATTTCTCTATAAATACTATACCTAATGGCGTTTAAGAATGGCATTTTAGAATATGTAAAGGCTAACTTAAGTTCTGATATTTTTTTGTTTGCATTTACTAATCACTTCCAAACAGGAAATTATAATTCTGAAAAAAATTCTTTTCTCTGCATCCCTATCTCTCTCCCCCCCCTCCAAATATACTGAACCTATATCTCCAGAGTAAAGGAAAAAAAGAGATAGGAACTTACAAATAAACAAGTTACTCAGTAATAAGGAAAGCAAAAAAAAGTTTGTAGTAAGACAAGTGAAATAAACTGTGTATAAAAATACTCATCAGAAAGTTAGGAAGATAACATATACAGTAGGAAGATAATCCAGAATACTTTAGGAAAAAAGTATGAAAAGAGCAGAATAGCTCCCCTGGGGGAAAAAAAAAAGGTGAAAGGCTGAAAGCACTAAAAGCAGCTATAGGTACGTACTGATTAAGACACTGGAAAAGATGTCTTGTACAATATTGTTGTATAATCAAAACTGGACAAGCAAGAGATAAGAACTAATACTATGTGCACTAAGCTTTGATATTGATATAAAACTTGGAGAACATCTAAGGCCATAATTGTTTTGGGTGGCTGATAAGAGTAGAATCAATCAGAAAGTACATTTTACTTTTTTTTTTCTGAAGACTCTGGCTGATTCGATTGTTGCTTCTCTCATTAGTCGGTCCAGAAGGAAAGAGAATATGAAACCTGTGAAAGACGGACTTCTTTGACGCTTTAGGGACCTGGGGAGTAGCCGCATCTCTAAAGCATCAACTGATTATGGTTCCTGCTAGCATTTTAGGTCTTGATACTGTGCAAGTACTGAAATCTACTGAAGGTATTAAGCTTCCACACATACTCATTTGAAGGACTGAGGTTATCAGAATTTTAATCCTGTGTTACACACAGATTATAATTCCAGTGTTATAAACACAATACTGACATCTTTGCCAAAGTGATCTTTGGAACAGGATTTATTAATATCTCTTGTATAAGACCTATATCATACTTGCATTATTTCATACAGCAAGAACTGTACATCCAAACTAAGGATGATAATGATCACCTTTGCAAAACAGAATACTGTCTGTTGGATTGCGAACATCCTCAATAGACACTTCAGGAAGAGTGCGCATTCAGGTGCTCCAGTAACGTATAAATGTGCAACAGATAATATTGGAGAA
>WKFP01014064.1:24321-69291 GCA_011057875.1 Pterocles orientalis | reverse complement strand
TTTTTCATAAAAGATTTCTGTATGCTGAGCTTTATTCTTTGTAAGCTGCTCCAGTAACTTCCCTGCAGTAGTTCATGCCGTGTAGAATTTTGTGGAAATCTTTACAGCATGAAGACCACTTACGTTACAGACAGAATAATGGTTAAGGGAAAATATACAAAATATTTAGATTTATTACTGAAACAGACTTGAATATATAAAGTGCAGCCCTGTCTGCATATACCAGGGGTAAGTTGTACTGCTTTGTGTAGAACATTTGGATTGACCTAATGATTAAAGATCTTGGACATTTTATTGCCAGTTCTGCTACCAGCTGGCTGTGAAGCATTAAACAAATTTTGTAACCTCTCATACCATCTTTTCTGGCTTTTAAAAAGAGGAATATAGTAAAAAGATTTACTTAATATTTGCCAAGTACTCCAAAGTTTAGAAAAAAGAAACCAAAATAAAAACAGGAAGAATTACTGTTATCACCTCTTTCCATGGTTGCAATAAGTAAATGGAATTAACTTTTCATTTTGAATTGAATATAATATAATTTGACCTCACTTTCAAATCCTGAAATGCAACTCAAACACTCTGAAAGTCTGAAAAAATCTCTCTTAAATATTTTTTTCTTAAAAGTCAAAACAACATACAACATTGTTAAAAATGTTGATTCAAACACTAGAAAATGTGATTCAGAAAGTATGAAGGAGCATAGTGTTAATTTTGTATGATTACAGATTCAAATGCAAGGGGGAAACTAGTGTAGCCTAATTTGCATTTTGAAATGAGAATGAACTTTACAGATTTTTTTTCCTATTAGCTTTGAGAGAAGAAAAGTGGCTACATCTGTACCACATTTGCAAATCTTTAAATCAGCTAACAAGAAACATTGTCTTAACCAGTAAAACAATCTGTTCATTTGTGACATAATTAAGTATGCATATTCAGTAAGAGCTCAAAACTGTGAGGATGTTTAATGAAATTTAAATAGCTTTTATTTTGCATCTCCAGATATGTTATTAATAAACTGAGTAATTTAAGACTCATTTACATAGTAAGTGAATATAATTAAAATCAAACCTTTATTAAAGAGTCATGGGGAATCTTTAATTTTGAACAAAATTTAAGGAAGCAACCAAAACAGATTATTTCAAAAATAACCCTAACAGCATACAGTAATATGCATGAAACTTACATGAAAATTTTTATTGCACACCAGGATACGTTATTTAAAAATATTTTGATAACCCATGCCCATAATTTTGCTTTCCAGACACATTCCCAAATATTAATTTTGTGGTTGAGATGTGTTTAACAATAAGATTAAAAGTATCAAATAGTAAGAATATTAGGTGTTCAGTTTCTGTGATTTCAATTTTTATAATTGCTAATATTTAAGATGCTTGAGAGCTTTTTTCCCCCCATTATTTCCTTTGCAGCTGTTCCTTTATAAATAAATAAACAAATGTAGAAGAGCTTTAATTTCCTTAAAATTCCAGGAGGTTGGACATTAAAAAATTAAATGTAGGGTGATTCATGACAAGGACATGTATGTTCACAAGAAAGGTATAAACTGTTCTTTCAAAACACTCTTCAGATTAATGAAATGAAGGTCCCTTAGGTCAGTGGAATTCTACTGGCTCAGTCAAAATATCACTATAAACTGCTTTCCACTAACAGGAATAATGCCTTCAAGTTGCACACTAACACGGTTTTCAAGGTTTCCTTTATACACATGGTAGAATTAATTAAACTCTTTGTACAATGCTCGTATACTGTTTTAGGTGTTTCTGTCAGTAATGTTTCATGTCTTAAGAGATTGTAAAAGCTGACACTAACTCTTTATATGACTCCACGAGAGAAAAAAAAAGTTTATTGGTTGTTTCTTTGTCTTTTGGTCTCCTGGTGTTTCTGTACAGGTGCCCAGGAAAATTTTGTGCTTTCTGCACTATGCATGCAAGAACTCCAGCTTCAGCTGTATCTGGAAATAATAATAGTGAGTAGGAAAGGGCAAGGAAAATATGGAGTGATGACAGACTAATGGGGCTGGCATAGAATAAGTGGAACCGCAGCACAAAGTACAGCACATCACTACTTCATGAACAGGAGTTCAAAATTATATACAAAATCAGTTCAGAGTGACAGCTGAAGAGAGTACGACCAGTAGGAAATAACAAAATTGTTCAGACCTTTGTGACTTTTATTCATTCTGTTCTAGTACCATATCTTTACTGGCTCTGCCTGATTCAAGGAAGGTTTGGATAATGAATTTTTGCCTCCAAAGGTCTTTCAGATCTCAAAATGTGAAACAAAATAACTAGAGACTGTTGAGATGTACTTACTCCAAAGTCTAAACAGCTGCAAAGCTCTTAGTTTGTTCCAATTTAAAATATTGCTTTGGGCTTATGTATAACATCAAATAATATCAAAGTAGAAAGGATAGGAAACCGGTTGCCTTGATATAATTTTATCTTTTGGTTTAACTTTCTTCCTTTGCAGTTTTGATGTCAAATTCTCTTTTGAAATCGAACCAGACACGTTTCAGATTGAATAGATTTATTTTCTATTATAATACTGTTTGGTACAGGACAAATTATTACTGAGAAACTCTAAAAGAAAAAGAGAGGTGCCCAACAGCACCACTGTATTTAATGGTTTGTCAGCATTTCTATTATAAACCCTGCATTTGATGTTTTTCTCATTCTGTTGACTTGATACAAAGAATTTAGGATATGAGCTGAGATGTAGTTTATTAAGACAGGACAAAAAGCGTGACAATTGATTCTGAAATTAAATTGTCAGAGATAACAAAATTATAAAGTTATTATTACTAAATCTTTACCAAATATACTGTAAAGTTTCCTTACAGAGAACAATGCCAGTGGACACGAAACACACTTGTTCTAATCTCACAGTTACTTGGTGTTATAACCAGCATATGCAAACCATTATGGACTCAGAGAAAGCTCAGAAACTTACCATGTGCATTCTGTATTGACTTGGACTCACTTTAGGTCAAAATATGTATGGCAGTCCTGGTTTGCAGTCTCTTTAACATGCATCTTTGTTATCTAACAACATTCTTTTCACTAGTAAAATTAGGTACCTGAACAAAAGTTTGCAAGACTGAGAATTCAGTGATAAAAAGCTATATATATATATATAATGCTGTTACTGTCTAAACAATGTATGAATGTCCTGTAAATCCAGTTATTAAGAAAAGCCAACACTGCTGATGTTTAACAGGTCAAAGCAGATGGATCATGTCCAAGAGTATGAGTTATAAAGCATTTATACATGAAAGTGTATGATGTAAAAGTATTATTATGGCAAAATTTCCGTGATTGCTGTTTTTATTCCCATTGGCTGTAGAAACTGCAGGAGCAGATAACCAAGGTCATCACTTCCTGAAGTTCTTACCCTCCTATCTATTAACACAGTTATAAAAATAAGATTTTATTATTTTAATTTGAATGCCAATACTTTTTGCTTATTTGGATTTACGTGCATAGGATCTTTATAACCAATAACTGGACCATTAAAAAAACCCTCAATAGTTGCATAGGGGTGTCAAATAAGAATATTAAAAAAAATGCAAATACTATGATTGCATCTATACCCATGTGCAAATGTACCACACAAAAAAAGCAGCGAAGCATTGCATGCTTAGTTCAATTTGTACACTTGTATTGGGTGTGGGTGGCAAGGGGCTGGTCACAGGGGCTCCAGGGGTAGGTAGCCTCTGCAGAAGAGGTCAGGGGCTGCCTTGTTCTGGACACAGATGTTTCCATCTGGCTCCAAAACAGATCCACCATAGGACACCGTTGAGCTCATCAGGCAAGCTAGTGTCAGCTTTGGGAAAATGTCCTTAACAAAGAGCAAAATTCTGTTCAGGCAGTGAGGATTGAGGAAAAAGTGCAAGAGAAAGAACTCCATGAACACCAAGGTTAGAGAAGAAGGAAGGGGAGGAGGTGCTCCAGCTGCCAGAGCAGTCTTCTGCAGTTGGTGAAGACTGTGGTGAAGTAGGTGTTTCGCTTTAGCTTGTGGTGAGACTCCAGCAGTGTAGGTATGCCTCTGCATCCCATGGAGAGGAAAAGAGGGGAGCTGATACTCACACTGTAGCCTGGGGAGAGCCCCAGGCTGGAGGAGGTGCATTATACCCTGAAGGAACTGTGGCCTATGGAGAGCCCAAGCTGGAGCAGCAGAAAAGTATGAAGAGGAGAGGCAGAGAAAAACTCTTATGAACTGACCATAACTGTTACGAACTGACTCCCCCATTCCCCAACCCCCTGTGCCGCTTATGGGGAGGGGGTAGAAGAGTCAGGAATAAAAGAGCAAAGTTGAGTCTGGAAATAAGAGGATGGACATGGGGAAGGTGTTGTTCTAATTTGTCTTTGTTTATCATTATCTAAATCTATTTTAATTAGGAGTAAATTTTTCCCTGTTTTGCCTGCGATGGCAATTGGTAAGTGATCCCCTTGTCTTAAACTCAGTGATCAGACTTTTACATTTTATTTTCTCCCCCTGTCCTTTTGAGGAGGCGGAGTGAGAGTAGCTGGGAGGGGAACGTGCAGCCAGCCAAGGTCAACCCACAACACCACATTGTATTTACTATTATTTTCAGATTAATGTTCGTGAAGGCTTAGAATATTAGCTTTTCCTCTATTAGTATTGATTGTCTCACGTAACATTTTCTAACTTTTCTGGTGTTTTGTCTATGTTTTGGCCCCTATGACACTGATTGTAAATAATTATTTCTAGGTACTGTAATTGACTTTGTTTTGGGAAAAGAAAATCAAACCCCATATTTTCTTAAAAACATTGTATGTAAGAATATATGACTAAGAAAAGACAGATTTTCAGATTTATTTTTGTAGATTAAGCTCTGGATTACTTTTTTTCCTGAATGATCAATTGTTTTACAAATAAGCATAATTACGATTTTCAAAATCACTAGTGATTTTTAGCATCTGAATCAATTAACACTGGGGGAACTGGTTTCTGAAAGCCAGCTATCAACTTTTGATTAAAGTTTTTTAAAAATTCACATTGAGCGCCTGGTTGGAAGAGACCTCAAAAGATCACCTGGTCCAACCTTTTGTGGGAAAGAGAGCCTAAATGAGATTGTCTAGCACCTTCTCCAAACCTGTCTTGAAAATCTCCAGTGATAGGGACTTGCCCCAAGGAGGTTGTTCCAGTGAATGCTTGTTCTCACTGTAAAAAATACTGTTTTCAGACTGTAGTACAGTCCTGAACGGTTAGGATAAGGCTCATGACACCAGATATTAGCACCTGACTGAAGTGCCTAGATTGAGTATTATGTTCCCTGAAAAAAAAGTTTTTACGACACAGTTCATTTCCATATCTACTATCTCCTGATAATAGCACTAATTTAAAATGGGAGTGCTCTGCCAACACTGCCCTTGAAAACATTTGCAAAGTCCTTCATCTTCAGGCTGCTAACAATGTCCTTTCATGGCTCATTTTACTCAGTTTAACATCTTCTCCAGATACCATTGACCCTAGCATCATTTTACATAATCTTAAGCACCTTGTAAGTCTCACTTGCACAATTTTAGCCTGGCTGATATCTTTATCTAACTTAACCATAACAGTGTAAGTTAATTACTATAGGTATTTTTTTTTCTGAGCTTGTTTTTGATTGCTTCGGGAATCTAGGCTGTGTACTATAATTTTTGTTGCCTACATATTCCTACTTCTTCGTATTTTTCTTATGGTTATTACTATACTAAATGAGATACTTTTTTTAAAATGAACTTATTGTTGATTCTTCTTCAACTTAATAGTTTTGCTGTACTGCCTTTGAAAGAGGAAAATTATGTAACTTAATTAAGCTTCATCAGGTGTTTATAAACGGCATGGAATGTTCTATGCAGCAATTTTCAGTTAGACTTGCTTCTTTATTTGATGTCTGTAATCAGAACTATACAACAACTTAAAGGGAGACAATATATCCTACTGGGAACACTGCAGGGTGTTATTTGATTCTGTCTATGAGTTGTTTCCAAAAGAAAAGAATCCTTCTGGCATTTAATGGTTCACCAGGGGTCTATCAAGTTCTGGACCCAGGTGTGCTCCCATTCAGTGATATTTTCTGTCACCTCAGAAGTCAGCTCACATAGTGCAATCTAGCGCAATGTCACGTACTTAGTCTTCCTGTTATATTATCTCTTCGTATCCTTTCTCAGTAAGTCGTTCTGTGAGTACATCCCCTGGTAACAACTTCCACCCTGCTGAGGGAACCAACTGCAAAGTTTGATTAAGATGGCAATAACTTATGTCAAGGACAAACAAGTTCAGTACTGACAGCTGGCCACAGGATTTGGCTCTGCTTTTGTCTTCTAGATCAAGGAACTCTCAAATACCGGATTTCTTCTTCCTACACGTGCATTTCTGGAGAATAACCATTGTCCTTCTAGCCTTTTTCTGTACATTTGGTAGGCTGACTCTTATAAGGCCTGACTTAAAACACACAGAGAGAAGTAGGAAGGTTTTTGATAGGGCTGGTAGATCCCAAAAAATACCGCTGACATATTTGAATATAAAGTTCACCCCATTGACCTTAGTTCATAGGTACAGACTTTCCAGCTAATTTGGGGAAGTTATGTTTTGTATTTATTGTCACAGCTCCCTGAATTTCACACTTGATACTTAGTTAACTGGTTACTTAAACTGGTTAGTTAAACTGGCTGCGTGCTAGTGCACATCAGCTGGCTTCTGTGGTGACAAACGGTGGGTGCAGAAGAGAAGATGATACATCTTCAGACAGAATGTTTACATACTGTAAGGAGTGTGGATGTTCAAACACAACAGAGAGACAGCCATTTTCACATAACTCCTTTTCATTTATACTCTCCCACTGGCTAGTTTAAGGAGGTTGCTGCTCTCAGTTTCTAAGGAGCTACATGCAGGATTTTTTTTTTTCATGTAGCACACTGAATGCTGATATACTTTAACTCCTAGATTTAGGGCAAACTGTCTGTAACTTTAGATGTCTGTGTCATCTTTAATCTTTAATCTTTAATGTTATGTCCTTGTCTCCAGGCGTTCTAGTTCATTCCTAAATCTTTTTCAATACAAAAAGAAGTAGGGGAAAAGAAGTTCTAAGAAACAGGGTGAAGGAAGACTAGGACAAAGGATGGGGCAGATGAACAGAAGAAGTGACTGGAGAGAAAGAAGGGAAAAAAGAAATTTGTGTAGGAAAACGTGGAATAAAAAGTGAAAGAGACAAAGTTAAAACGGCGACAGAACAACATTTCCAAAATAAATACAAGGATGATTAAAAAGAAATAAAAAAGATTAGGGAAAGACAAAGTAAAAAAAAAATCTCTGAGAACCAAGAAAAGAGGATTGATTATATGTAACAAGTAAGTGCAGCTTCTGAAAGATTTTATTTAGACAAAATAAAAATAAGCCATGCAATTATTAATAGATGTTAATTGTATTATCACCATAATGAAGACTTTTCACATTAGTTTAAATATCAGTATTAAGTGGGATTAACTTCTCTCTTACATTCATCCAATACTGTCTTTTTAGCATATTCACGCTTGTGTCAGATGCCAGGTTCAGGGTTTCTCACTCTACATACAATTATTTGACAGCTCAGCCTCCTATTTTGTTACATTTTTTTTCTCCTTTCCATTTATTGAAACTCCTTATGTTTCTTCTTTTGACAGTTAACCCATCTGCCTCTCTGCCCTCCTCTGTGAGAGAGCTAACAGTAATGTGGGAGAAAACATGGCAAGAAACACCGTCTGCTAGGTAAGGAAAAGGGAAAGGAAGACAGTAGGAATGGTAGTTACCGGGAGTTGTGTATACCATGGCAACAAGCTCATAATTCTTCCCTTACCTAAACTTCACAATGAAGAACAGCTCAAGTACCCCTGCACGGTGCTATTGCAGCTGCAAGCAATGCTGAGTACAGAGGAAGGGCACAGAAGCAGGAAGAGTACAAACCAAACCAGCTCATAGTATTTTTGACTGTATGTGTAACCATTTGGGAATGGCAGGATTGAGTGCTTACCTTGCTTAATAAAGGAGCTGCAACACATTACACGTTTATTGTGCCTTATTAGTTTGTTACTTCCAGAGGCAGCTCAGGTCTAGAAGCCACTGATACCACACATTCCACTGTGTTCTTAGAATGAAGAGCAGCATGAAGGAGAATGACAGAAACAGATCCAAACACACCATCATTTTCGAAGTTGCACAGCCTGTTAGCTTTGGTTCAATGTTAGCTGTGCTTGCTCACGGTCTCCAGAGCACCAAGTTCTGAGCAAGATTATTAGGTCAGTCACAGTACTAGGCAGGAGCCGGCTCTGTATTTTTTCAGTGTCCCAGATGATGAGCCCTTCTGACTCTGTGGAGCTCAGGAGAAACAGTTGAGTTGCTCTGTTCAGACAGAAGCCGTCTGAGCCCTGCAAAGCCGGGACTGAGGCAGAACTGATAAGCCTTGCTAAAATGAAGTTGACTGTATTTATTGGGATGTCTCTACACCTGACTTTACAGATCTTTTCTTACAACAGGAATAGCTGGGTGGTAGAGAATAGGGCTACCTGTTTTGTCCCACTGTGGCTACAATAACACTAGCCCTGTTGTTTCATGGTTGGTTAGTACCCATGTTGCTAAGAAGTGTTTTCTCTAGCCCCTGATCTTTTTCTTTGAATAGATATGTCTGAGAAGAAAGATTTTTTTTTTGGAGGGCTGAGTTTCAGTGGGTCAGTTCCTGGATTTCATGACTGCATAAGTGCTGGTGACAGTGTAAGAGAGGTAGATCGAAAAGTACAGAACACAGATTTCACTTGGCTTGATTGTGAAACTGCATTTTTGGCTAACTGAACCCCCTTCTGGTTCAAAGGAAAGCAATTGTGTATGTTAGGCTTGTGGAGCCTCTGGGGTTCAGGACAGGCTGAAAGGTAATGAATAAGACAGCAGGTAAGTAGGCTGCAACAGAGCAGTGATCAGCCACCTCTTGAAAGTGCCCACTTAGGTTAGGAAGGAAACCCTGAGCTAAGAGATGTGTCTTGAACATAACAATAAAAAGATCCAGTGACCTGGAAAAGAATATGTGGAGTTTAGGTATCCTTAAAGAAACCATGAAAATTGCTGGACTGAGGAGAGTATTGACGAAAAGAACTCACCCAGAGAAGAAACAGTGGGCAGGAGGAATCGCTTTATTGTCCATCCTACAGTTTTGTCTCATCTAGAAGACGAATTGTCACAATTTTAATGAGTTCCTTTGTAGCCAAAACAGAAACATCAGACAACTATAAATTAAAAATGCTTTAATCGGTATATAATTTCTCTTGTGTTGAATACAAATATATGCAAACTAAAATAGAGCAGCCACCGATGCAGCATATTTTGTAACACTATATTGCAATAGCCAGACAAAATCCATAAGCGTTTCATATAAATATGTGAGCAGCGTGACCACAAAAGAGGTAAACAATTAAGTCTTTAGTTGCATGCGGGAGACATGCAAGGAACAAAAGTTGTAAGACAGAAGATGGTATAAACACCCGTGACTTCAAATACTCAGGACATCATGTTCAAACACATCATGTTCGGAGCTCTCTTGTGCTTTTCCTATTGAAGAGATTCTCCAGTCCCTTCATTGTCTTTTCGGGCGTTCGTTGGTCTGCCTTCAGTGTCTCTGTACTTCTCTTGTACGGGGGAGCCCAGAACAGGACACAGTACTTCAGGTGTGTTCTCACCAGTGCTGAGTTGAGACAATGCTGTAGTCTATTTTATTTTTGTGTTTCCACCATGTCATATAGCATCTGCTCGACAAGAATTTTCTACTTGTTCTGTATCAGCTGGTATTAGTATTACCCCTTCCTTTGAAATTCCTTTCTGTATAATCCTACTATAGGACCAAAATATTCAGGTTACAAACTTGCATTTTTCTCGTAGTCATTCCTTCAATGATAGAAGTGGTAACTGGGTTACACCAGATTGTTCCTAGCCTACTGAAAAAGGAACATTTTCCTTTTTTTTTTTTTTCAAATTGGTTTCCAGAGTCAGCTATGATCAGAGAACATACATTAACAAGAAAGGCCAGAGGAAACATTCTAAAAAGACAGAGAAAAAAGGTTCCTCCCTTAAGGACTGGTTGTAAATGTGAAGATTTTTGACAGTTCCAGGACAAATTTTTGTGTCTTGTCTTTGATAGCTAGTGTCTCTGGTCAATTTGAGATCCAGCTGGATAGAAATCTATCTCTGTTGGTGATTAAAGTTTCCTCTCTTTTCCTTGCGGCATTAACCAGTGCAGAAAACAACTGACAAAGAATCAAACAAGGAATCAAAACCTTCTCTCAGGACTAAGTTACACTACTAAACTTGAAAGAAAGCTTTGGCTATTCGCCCAACAGGCTAAGAAGATGGGGAAGAAAATATTTTCTTTTTTGAAAAGGAGAGATACAGAACAAACATCATAAAGCCAACAACAAAAAAAGGTAACTCCTTTTGAATTTCTCTGTGGAAAGGACCCAGCAGAAAGTTTCTTTTTTTTGTTTTCGTTTGGTTTGTTTTTTTCTTCCTCTCATCTTTTTCCCCTCAAGAACTGCATCAATTTAAAGTGAAGGTGTGGGGTTTTGGTTTTTTAATTTTAGAAATGAAAATATTTAATTTGAATTGTGCAGTCCACTGGAAAACTGATGGAGTTCTTGTTGTAGAGAAGGTTAGGTTGGAAAAAAAAATGAAAATCACTGGGCCCTGGTGAGAATGCCTAGGTTAGTGGCTGCCATAAATTGTCAAGGAGAGAAAAGGAAAATATAAGAACAAATCAAACAGACATAGATGGTTAGACCTGGGAAACTTCCAGAGGAAGAGTAGGATATCTAAACACTCTATTTGAAACTGCCTACATAACTTGTAAGGTTTAGGCTTCAGTTTTCATACTGAATTTCACTGGATCATGTTGGTTTCATTTGAACAGAAAGTGTTACTGATTCCCAAGTGACTAGTGACAAATTCAGAAGGAAACTCTCTTTGCTGTTGGTCCTGAGCTACTGGATGTTCTGTTGCTTCTGTGTGTGCATGTGTAACCATCAATACCTCCAAGCTTTCTTCTGTGCTATTGTATTTGATTAACATGAGCAGGTGATCCAAATAAT
The DNA here is from genome assembly GCA_011057875.1 of Pterocles orientalis. Classification (NCBI taxonomy): domain Eukaryota; kingdom Metazoa; phylum Chordata; class Aves; order Pterocliformes; family Pteroclidae; genus Pterocles; species Pterocles orientalis. Next base: position 58,162 of record WKFP01014064.1, on the reverse strand, counting down.
TACTCAACAGAATTGTCAGGAAGGTGATGCTTTCGTGTTTGCTCCCAAACACAGAAAATATGTGAGTATTCAGCTTGAAAACTTTGTTCTATACTCAGTGTACCGTATTACACAGAAGGCTACGTCTATGCTGGTTAAGGAAAGAGGGATCAATTACTGATCTCAAAACCAATAAGGTCTGGACTGAATACTAGGTCCCTATGCAGCAGATGAGCTTCATTCACACCTGATAGCCATTAGCACTAGGTCTTTTCTAGGTGGCAAATGGCCCAAAGGCATAATTACATAAAAGCACATAAGAGTGTAGGAGCAGCCCTGGTGGAGTCTTGTCCCTATTGCTTGTCAGGAGCAGTTCCTATGGTGAACAGTTCCACAAGGCATGTTAGTTACTGGATGGGGCAAAAGAGTTGACCTAAACCAGCCAAGACCTAACAGCCCTGTGTGTGACAACATTTCTGTGTCTGTAAAACAGTTTACTGAGGATTACAGGCTAACTACATGAGACTCACAACCACAAATAATTGTGGCTTTGTTTAATTAACTGCAAGGAACTAGAAATGCTCAAAAATGAAATAAAAAATGGTGAGACAGAGACCACTGTGATGTTTTAGCTGGTATGACTTATTCCAAATAAATAAGAAAAAAGTAAAAACAGGATTTGCAATAATCTAATCCTGATTTTCTCTGTCATTTAAATTGAAAACAAACATGTCTGTTTCAAAGGGAAAAATAATGAAAACTAACTTAAAATGTCATCCTTTTGCTAATCTCATTCAATGGTTTGATCAAAATGTAAACTTTTATTGTAGTCTTTGTTTTCGATAACATACTAAATTAAATTTGGCTAAAAAAGTTATAACAGACCTTGGGTTCCATTGATCACAGAAAGTTGATGCCACCAAGTCAGTGAATCAATGCTTCACTTTCTACACCTCGAAAATATAATCCAGAATCTAAATGCTTTATTCAGTGGGTCAAAAGGGTTTTACATGTCAGATTCCTCCAAATTATATACTAGATATTAGATGGATTGCAGGTAGCAATGTTAAACATTCAGGTTGGTTTGAAATCCCACCTTTACTGAAAGGTTAGGCATTTAAATTATTTGGAACAATCTACCTTGAATCTTTTTATTATGATGAACACTTATAACTGTTCTTTCAGAGAAAAGAACAGTTCTTTTCTCCACTTTCAAAAAAGGCAGTGCACACCTCTATCCTATTATTTCCCTAGTATCAACGAGAGCATGAAGTGCAAGGTCTGGTTAAACTGTTCCTTCCTCCTGTGTATTGGAAAAAGGAGGATTCAAGGTTATGCCTGCAGCTTTCATGTTTATGCTGAGACGATCATCAAGAACAGACTGAGGATTGTCTGTACTTCTCCTCTTGTACATGAGCATGCAAAATTGATGGGACCATGAACATAAGAAAAATTTTGTGCATAACCTAGTAGGTAAGGAACTCATTGGAGAAACAGCTGTATTTGTATTCGCTCCAAGGAGTTTTTTTATTTTTAATTTAGTGTCTGCACAATAAGAAATGCAGTCTGTACCTCTCACTGAGATCAAAGCAAAAATAAATAAAATGAAAACCCCATGTAACATTTCATTTCATAATGCCTTTGAGAATTATTTCTCATACTTGACTCTTCTGGAAAAATAAACTACTAGGTCGAGGAAAACCATAAAAGTTACATATCTATGACAGAATCAGCTTCCTAGCATATAATTATTGTCTAGAAAAGTGTCTTAACAATTATGACAAGCTTTATTTGGGAATTTTATTTTTTGAGGTGGTACAATCAAAAATAAATCTAGAAGACAGGAGACAAAACACATTCTAGCAAAAACTTACTTTAGACCTGGAGAAGCTAGAGAGACAAAGAATTGCAAACAGCCTAAGACCAAGTAAGTGAACTGTGTACTGACAATGCCTGTCATGAGGGATGTAAGGAAGTAATGCGATTTTCTGTTAATAACTAATCCTGTTCAAAAACAATAGGCAAATATCTGCAGTTATGAGGCACAAGCAGATTTGCAGAAGGCAATGAAAGTGCAAAGTCATTTAAAGATGTAAAAAACTCACTTGCATAGTTCTTGCATATTACTCTCAGAATTTTGTTCTATAAGGTTGTACTGAGGAAACAACTCTCAGTCCTACCCAGGCTAAGTAAGCTGTGTACCAAATCTTACAAAAGGTTCCTTTAACTCAGAACTGCTTAGAAGATATTATCATAATTGTGAAAATAGTAAAACTAGAGTATATACCTGAGCATTGCAGATAGGAAAAAATAAAAACAAACCTGGTTTTAAGAGTTAATAAGGAAACCGGTACATATGAGATACCTTGAAGGGTAGATTTTCTCATCTATGGTTTGATTTTTCCCCGTGTTAGGACAAAAAGTAACTACAGTCAGTAATGTTGCTTACTCTATCAACAGCTGCAAAACTACATATTTAGTTTAGGATTTTCTATTTCTGTCAAAATCTTAAAACATTCCTTTATGTACTGTTCCAGCTATTCTGGAGCTGTAGAAAATGACAGATTAGAGCCTGCTCAGATGCATCAGAAAAAAAAAACAACAAATCCAAACTGAACTTGATTTCAGGAAGAAAATGGCCCAGTATGGCCCAGACACCAGTTCGGACCAGTTATGTTTCATATGCAAGATATGAAAACATTAATATACATGTTTAGATAAGGAGGTCCTAATATTGGGTTAGAAAGCTTAACAATTTCTGGACTAGTTGTAAGAATTATTTATTTTTCCTTAGTAATGAACCATCAGCTTCTGGTGACCACATGGATTGACAGAAAAGGTATTTCTTAAACTGTCTTTACTTATTCTATATGCTGAACTACATTTCTTGCTAAAACTCAACATGGCAAAGCCCACTGAATTACATACAAAGATCAACACATTTGGTTCTTCGAAAATATTCCTGCAGTTTACTATTTTTCGAAGAAAATATAAAAAACACAAAGATGGTATTACTGGTGCTCATTTGATTTTGAACTTCTGTTTATAAAAATCTGTCACAAACAAAAATCTCCAAGAGTGATTAATTCATGTATTAGTAACTGAAGTGAATAATTTGGAATTGCCTGTGTAATGAAGCCTTTTTATTATTTCATCATTTATGAATGATTAAAATTTACAATAATATTGATGATGAAAGTAAGTGTTACATCCATAAGGAATAATTGAGAGAAAAAAGGCTCTACCTGCCTAATTGTTTGCCACTAATTTTTTACACCAGCTATTCTGTGACTTGAAGTTTGAATAGACATCTATTATTACTTCTGCCTAAATACTACCATCAGTATTTTAACAAGTTGAAATGACATATGTAGGCCTAAATGTAAATAGCATACGTATTCGTTACGTTTAGTAGCATTTTTACTAGTAAGATTTTTTTTTTTACTAGAATGATATTTTTTTCTTATGTATTCACACTAAAGTTTTATTTTTCATTTTTTTTCTCAATCTGATTATAAGCAATGTTGCAGCTTAGTGATTTCACTTTGTTTATCAACCCATGTAGCTCTGTGGTGATTTCAGGTACCTATTAAAGGCTGATAGAACAGAAGACATTGACCATTCTTCATATGTGACCTTACCTAAGACATAATCTTGCACATTGCAGTAATAAAGTGGAGACTTTTTTTTTCAGAACAGACTCTTCTGTGGTATATTATGTGGAGATGAATTGGTAAATGAAATCAAATCACCTATGAACTGGAGCCTTTACCTTGAAGGCAGCCTAAAACATTGTCACGGAATGCTAGCAGGAAGCAATGATTGTTTCTAAAATCCCTACAACACAGCAGTACAAACCACTCAGAGTTCAGCCATCTGTGGCACTAGTCCTTGAAAAACTCTTTTACTGTCTGGAGCATGATATAATCAATTTGTGATTTGAGCTGCAGTTACAACTATGTTCATTTAAAATCAAATAAAGTACTTCCCTACGAAAAAAATAAGGGGAAGCACTGTCTATCTATGATATAGAGTTTTGATGTTATAAAAATGTTGCTCATGCCAATTATGCATGTTCTTAACTTTTAACTATTTGAGTAGTCCTACTGAATTCAGCAGGACTGTTCATGTTCCTGTTGCTCAAAACTGTTTTTAATTCTAGTAAGCTTAAGAATGTAAAATCAGGATGCTGGTGAGATTAAAATTCAACCTATTAATGATGTTACTGGAGACAGTAACAGACGACTAGAAAAAAATTAAAACCAACAGAAGACGTACAGACTGGTCCTACAGATCATATATCTTTCTAGCTTGTGGAAGTCAGAGGTTTCTTGTTTTTCTGAGCAAGATGTTGCATTTTGCCCATAGTTTCTAATAGTCACCTGGGTTTTTTTTTTTTTCACAAATTTGCCTACTTATTCCTTACTTGAACTCATATATACCTTTAGAATTCACAACATCCTGCAGCTCTGAATTCTACACGAATTACACACTGTGTGCAGCCTCAATGGGAATCAGTGTTTAGCTCCTGTCTGCACAGAAATCTCGTCCCACGTATCTTACAGAATTGGAGACAGAATTTGGTGGTCTTTGCTTGATGTTTAGTGAGCTGGACCTTTGACAAGTAGCTTATACCTGGATAAACAACATGCATGGAGGAAATATACTTGTACTCTTTCTGAATATAGATGGGATTGTAAACACCCTGAAGTGATGATAAATTCACACAAATACAGAACTGTAATGGTCTTTGTTTCTTAAATTGTGCTGCTTATAATGTTCTATTATTACAATACTAACATTCAAATTGTGATGGACTTTTACTGATAAAAGAATACCTTGTGTCAAGGTATCTCAGTCACCTACTGACTGCGGTTCCCTAGTTTTTGTTTGGTAAATACAAGGCAACAGAAGAACCAGAATTTTAAAGAGTACTGAACATTTTTCTTCTGAAAAGAAGAAATGCCTCTTGAATGCAGATCGAATTCAGCAGTGGATGATGTTTACATCAACTTTGGCAAAGCATTTGGCACTGTCTTCAACAACATCCTCAAACTAAGCTGACAAACTATGAGTTACGTAAGTGCACAGTGAGGTGGATTGAAAGTTGGCTGAAAGACCAGACCCACTGGATTCTGATAAGCGGCATAGAGTCCAGCTGGTGGCAAGTCACTAATGGTGTACCCCAGGGCTGATACGGGGGCCAATACTGTTTAGTATCTTAACAATGAGAATGCTAGGACAGAGTGCACCTTCAGCAAGCTCCCACAGATGATACAAAACTGGGAGGAGTCACTAGTAGATGGTTGTGCTGCCATTCAGAGGGACCTAGACAGGCTGGAGAAATAGGCCAAGAGGAATGTCATTAAGTTCAACAAAGGGAAATGCAAAGTTCTGTACCTGGTGTAAACAACTGAGTGCCAACTGTCTGGAAAGCAGCTCTGCAGAGAACTTTAGAGATCTGGTGGACAGCAACTGAACATTAGCCAGCGATCCTTTCTCATAGTAAATAAGGCCAACAGTGTCCTGGACTGCATTAAGAGGAGTGTTACCAGCAATTCAGGGGAAACAATCCTTCTTTTCTACTCAGCACTGGTAAGACTGGAACTGGAAGATACATGGGACAGGACATAGAGTACAAAGATCAAACATCTTGGGCAGTAAACACAGCTTTTCTTATGTCGATAACAACAAGAAAGAAGTGAAAATATTATCAGTGCTTAATTACTGACTTAAAAAAAAAGTCTGTATTTTCTGGTAAAAGAAAATGTCCTTGGAGTTGAGCCATTAAAACTTTTGAAAATAAATTTTCATTAATTTAGAACCTTGTCTCAACATTTACAGTGTGTAGATCTAGATATCTTCCAGACCAAGCACAAAAAAGGAAACAGCACTTACTCCCCAAAACAATAGTATCAGTTATATAGAATTCCTAGGCTGTTTACAACGACTAGTTTTGTTGGTCTGTGACATTGTCCTCCTATAGCACAATTTTTCAGCTTTCTCAGTGTGCTGCATCATTACAAAATAAAATAGTGGTTTCCTCTTTTTGGAACTGCTTTGTGCACAAACATAGGGTTTCTGCCTTGTCATTTCTTAAAATTTCATGATGATATCTCCTTTTTATATATGATCTGAAGGTGCGAAAGGTAAAAAGTTGTTTTTCTGTAATGCATTGAGTTGATCCCCCATTAAAGAAAAGTTAAGATGAAGAAACATTGACTAAAAAATGCAGGCATGCACATATAATTTTTAAATTTTGTTTGTAAAACTTTAGATTATGTCTGTGCTTGGACATGTTTATGTCTAAGGAGTGGCTTGCATTAGTTATGTCTCATATGATTGCTTATGCTCATATCGTTGGTGCTTTTTGCCCACTTCATAAAGTTGGAAAGACAACACGGTAAATTGGAAGGGCAGGGACCACTGAGAACCAAGGCACGGCAGAACCTAGTGGTCATTATTCTGTTTTTCAGATCAATGTTATTTATAAATGATACATGGAGCCAGCACACCTCCATAATGAAAGAAAGCTCAGGAGTAGTATCTATCAGTATTCTGAAAAGATTTGTCTTTCTGATCCTAGCAATGATTCAGCCACATTGTAAGTTCATTCAGGCTGTTTTAAACCTTTTTCAACATAATAGCTTAAAGCAGTCTGAACTGCTAACAGTAGTGAGACACATTTTTATTTTTTGTCATTCTACACATTTTGAGCAGATTTTTATAAGCTTTTAGACATATCAACGTACAGCAAGCCATCTACGGGGATTCCTGCAGCATGACTTAGACGCACAAGAGTTTCTAAATGCCTAGAAAGTTTCTGTCTACTTAATATTTTAAAACTTGGCCTAGTTTTGGAAGCATATGACAAAGAGCTATGAAATGAACAGCATGAAGAGGGTGCATAAAAGATAATTTATCTTTTCCAGAACAAGGACTAGAGAAGTATTGAAAGATAGCACCTGTCTGTAGCCTGTGGAGCTCTGCCAAGGGGTATTACAGATCCAAGTTTACAAGATTCAAGAAGCCTGGAAAAGCATTCAAGGACTTGTTTAGCTTGAAGAGAAGGCTCTGGGGAGACCTCATTGCGGCCTTCCAGTACTTGAAGGGAGCCTATAAAGAGGAAGGGGAGCGACTGTTTACACGGGTTGATAGCGACAGGACAAGGGGGAATGGTTTTAAACTAAGAGAGGGGAGATTTAGGTTGGATATTAGGTGGAAATTTTTCACTCAGAGTGTGGTGAGGCGCTGGAACAGGGTGCCCAGAGAAGTTGAGGCATTCAAGACCAGGTTGGAGGGGGCCCTGGGCAGGCTGCTCTAGTGGTTGTCAACCCTGCCCACAGCAGGGGCATTGAAACTAGATGATCCCTATGGTCCTTTTCAACCCAGGCCATTCTATGATTCTATGATTCTATGATTCTATGACTGATCAAATGTGGGTTAATGAAATAAACTTTAACAGGCCTGAGACAACACTCAATTCAGGTGTTTGAGACCTGAAAACAGTTTGAGACTGGGAGAGTACTGGAAACCATATCACATACTTAAACCATATCACATACTTATCTACTTGTTACTCTTCATATGAGTCCATAAGGGGTCGCTTTTGCAAACAGGTTATTGGGCTGATCCAGCACAGACATGCATATATGAACACAGCTATTGTCCTAACCAGTTGACTTACACGATAACAAGCAAGTATTGCTCTTATGGAGAAAGATATGCATACTCATCTATAAAAAAAATCTGAAGTTTAAGGAGGACAGACTAATTATCTCTTGTCACCAGACTAATGGCAGGGGGAGCAACTGCCCTTTGTGTCATGGGGTGGAGGGGCCCCCAAAAGGAAATGTCAGGAAGAGAAAAGAAGAGTACCCCCAGAGACCCGAGTGGGGCCCTGGTCAAAGGGACCATAACCCCTGGGGGTGCCCTGCTCGTCTGGGCGGGGACCATAGGGCACCAGAAACACGACCAGGTCCCCAGGCTCCAGCCTTCCTGAGTAAGGCTAAAATGATCGACAGAAAATGCATCAGACAAACTCTGGATGAGGGAGCAATAGCACCAGAAAAAAAGGAGTAGAATCTATGAAGGATTTTCTCTCCGACAGATTTAACGGGATGATTAATGGGCCTTTCTGTAATAATTAGATAGCGTGGACTGTTTGACTATTAAAATATTAATTGGTCTAGCTACAAATTCCTGGCTCATATGTGTGCTGTGTTCCCAGCTGCTCATAAAAAGGCTGTGAGAGTTGCAAGAGCTGAGGATCTGTCCCAGGCCTAGTGCCACAGGATCCATCTTTGAGCTCAGCCAGGGTGCTTACAGGCACTGGAGCACAACACCGGAGTAGCTCCCTGGCACTGATAATGAAGGAAGAGAAGTCTCATAGAGACAGTCTTGAAGAAAAGTCCCAGTTCTTACAGTGTAGTAACTTGAGTTTATGTATTAATCCAGCAGGTAATCTTTCCATTTCTATTTTCATTTTGATGTCTTTCGAGTTAATCTATTCTTCTTCCAACCTAGGAATCTTTCAAGTCAATCTATTCAACTTGCAACTGAGTCATGACATGATTACGGGTACAATGTGAGTACTTTGGTGATGACGTAACACAGCACGTGATCTGCCTGTTTAAGATCTATGTGTTTCTTTTGCAAGCTTATGTAGCAACAGCAGCCAAGTTTCTCATCAGAATTCTTATATAAAGCAAAGAAAGAGTTAAGGAGTTAGCACAATTGACTTGGGAACCAAGTCATGGGGTGTGTGTTTGTTTTACTAGTGCTCCATGAATTATTAAAGTGTTTTACTTCTGAATATACCTCAAATTCTTCAATCTGGGTTGAGGGAAATATTAATGAAGTGAGTGGCACCTTGGTCAGAAGAGATCTGTGCTTTGCAAAAGGTCCCTCTCAACTATGACTTACTGTTCCTGTGTTAGTGTTGAACTGACTGCAACAAAACTACAGCAGAAATACAGAGACTGGCCATTATAGCTTAGATCAAAGTGGCTTATTCCTCTGGTGCCTCCATTCCCCAGAGAGAAAATCACATTGCTCAGAAATCTAGAGCAGCTGCAGCTTTAACTAGCACTGCTAAAGCATTTATCTCTGACTGCCACCAGGCTTTTATAATTTTTCTCCTAACTGAGATAAGATGATAGTTACTCCTTTATCTATAGGGTACTTCCTCATCTTGTAAAGTCATGAATTCTCTTACCCATTGCTTATGAATTGTCTTGAGGGCCTGACAGCCTTTTTCTAATCTTTTTGCTTTCTCTTCATTCTTTTCTGGAGGTCTTAGACTATCCTTCTGCCTGAGGTAGTCTAAATGCTTATGTGTTATCTTCTCTACAGCAAACTCTCATCAGTTATATTAAAAAAAGAAGAAAAAAAGCAATTACAGTAGACAATCTGCTTTACCAGACAAGTTGTCAGGCAAAAATATTTTTTTCCAGTTAATATGTATTTTGTGAAGAGAAGTTTTGTCAACAGCCATGCTTATTATGGTATCTGAACAAAATTTCACACACAGTTTTGTCTAGAAAAGGCAGAAAGTTTTATTTGGATATTTTTAATGAGCAATGCTTTAACTTGAATCCTCAAGAAGAGTTTGATTTAGAAAATCCACCTCAAAATGACTATTTTTATCATCAAAATAACCTGGAAGTGGAATACATGTTTCATTTTCAGTTGACAACATCAATAAGAATTTTTAGAACATGAATTATCTGAGAGATAGCACTCTCATTTTTAAAGACTGAAGAGAAGTACATGTTTCTATATACTCCATGTGTGAAAACAAGATATGCTGATTTATGCCAAAAATCTAGATATTGATGTTATGAAACATTTAGGATTGAGTACTACTTATCATACTTCCTTACAGAAAATATAATTATTTCTGTGTATATTATGATCAATATTAGAACCACTGAATGATGCTTTTATTAGGTGAGAATCAGGCCACAAGGGGTCTCCATCGCTTTACTTTTCTGGATTTTCTTGTACAGTACCGATATTTTACAAAGCATGGTTTTCCTTGGAATTATTTGGGACGTTTTTAAAAATCTATAATGCTGATTAAATGGTAGGTTATTCTTCTCTGAATGAGAGAAATGTCTTTTGCTCAAAATAAATATTTTTTCTTAAATTCAGCTTACCATAAAATGGTTACAAAATGAGATGTAGTTGACTAATATGTATTAAATCCAATATGTATGAAGACATTCATTTCACAAATATTTTTAAAACAGATGGATGAGGTTACTCTGATATTTGCAAGCATGTTGTCTTAGATGTATGGACCTTTTCTGCCCTATTATGAAGAATTCCACATTTGGAAAAGGCTAACAGCTTTCACAAAAATAGAGTGGGGGAAATAAAGCATTTCATGATTACTTGAGCAAGACTGACTCCTCTTTTGTTTTAGAGAAATAAAACCATTGGTCTTGTATGACACAGTTGCTTTGCGTGAGGAAAGAAACTAGCCACTTACTGTATTTTATCTGATTGCCTGTATAAACACTGGAGACGATGACTTCTTTGCAGGAGGATCAGCTGAGGGTTTTTCTTGCACAGATCTATTTTAAGTATGCAGTCACTTTGTCACTTTGACCTCTTGTGCAGGACATAATCGTTCTTCAATACCTTCATCTAGTTCATATTCTAGTGTTCTTGTATTTAGGGCAGAAGAGATCACTTTTTTTTCAGTAGTATTACTTTGTACCCTTATATCACCATGAAAAAGACAGAATAAATTTCCTCCCTAAATATTTTACTTAGTTTCTTCCTCAGGAGGAAGAAAACTCATCAACAAAAATAACTTGTTTTCCCTTTTATGCTCTTAAAGCGTTAGCTGACTAATATTATCCCAAATAAATTCTGACATTTTCAACGATGCTGAGGGAAAGCAAAGATGTACAGTTACAGTGAAGTGCTTCTGCAACTTATGCAATGAAAACAATGCTGTCCATTTTAGTTATATTAGATTAGCAGAAAAAAAGAACATATTTTTGCAAAAAGGAAAAAGATGAGACAAATGGAAAGAAAAATATTTACAAGTCTCCTAGATCAAAAACAAGAGAACATTTATCCTGGTTTCATGGAGATGTTGGAGAATTTATGAATCTGAGTTTGATGAGGAACTCAGAACATGTTTCTAAAATGTTGGCTCACCTTGAAAGACGAACCTCTCTTTGAGAGAAACCAACTTCAAATAATTTACCTGCTGATGTGCTGTTTGGTTTGAGGCATCTATTTTTTGCCAAAGCTCTTAGAAATTTTGTTTCCCTCCGGGGTCTTAAAGCTTGTGGTGAGTGGGATAGAATATTTGAAAGTGGGAAAAGAAATAGAGTCTAACAACGGTGGTTACTAGGCAAAGCCATGTTTCAGACAAGGAAAACAAGGTCTGAACAAAGTGTGACTTATTTATGAAAACAGAGGTAATGTAATCACAGAATGTCTCAAGTTGGAAGGGACCCTTAAGGATCACCAAGTCCAACTCCCTGCTCCTCACAGAACTACCTAAAATTAAACCATATGGCTAAGAGCATCACCCACATAGGCTATTGCATTACCCATCCCTGCCCCACTCTCTGCCCTCCTGCCCAAATGAGATAAATTCTATCAACAGAAAGTAGACATGTTATGAATACTAGCTTTGTGATTTATTTTTCCAAAAAAAAAAAGATTCTTCAAAGGAATTATTTTTTGTTTTCTGCTATATGTAGCTAAAAAGATCTATCACAGCATTTTTTTCCTCAGACATTTTCATTAGGTTCATAAGGCATTTTGCCAGAAGAAGGAGTTCAGGCTCTTGCACAGTTTTCTTTTTTTCAGTATCAAATGGATTTTGAAAATCCATTAACAAAATTTCACTGTTTGAAATATAATCTTCATTGAGGCCCAAATTCTGAAATTCTTAATCATGTTAATTAGCTCAGCACAGAGATAGAGAACTTTATTTTTAAAGGCTCCAGATTATAGAACGACAATTAGTCTACACTAAAATGGTGTAGCTGGAACCGTGCTTACTCTGTTTTTAAAGCACAGTCTGTGACTTGCAACTGTAGTTTCTTCAGTTCAGCAAATACTATTCATGTCTCGTCAGAGAATGACTGTCAAAAAATAAGCGGCATTTAGCTGATTGTGTTCATACACTCGAGCATGTCAAATTCCTGATGGTAAAAAAGCAATGATATAACATATTCAGTTCGAGTACTTTGTAGAGTTAAGGTAGGCAATGATACGAGTTTTAACTGAGCCCATGGGACTTCCCCATTGCATGTGGATATAGGTCATCAGATTCTTTAATGATACATAAAAATATCTTGAGATTTCTGTAGACAAGCAGAAAGCATTCTATAAATTGTTCGGTAGAAATAAGAAATGCATGGTCATAGAAGAAGGATAAAATTTAAAGATTCCTGCCTTCCTTTTTCCTGGCTACTTGTCATGCAATTTGACATGGAGACAACAGTGTAAGTAATTGCCCTGATAATTAATTTAACAATGAGGGGTTGATTCTATGTACTCAGTTGCTGTGCTCTTTTCTCCATAATCTTAGGCTCAGGTAAAATACACTGATTGGATTAATCCATCTGCCAGCTGAAGAAACTGCCTAGGTTAGAGGTGGTAATATGAATCCATCTTGTGTTTGTTTGCATTCAGTACCATTTGTTTACGGTGTGCATACTTGGTGAGCTGAAGGAGCCCTTGCACTGTAGTCAAGCAGCCAAACGTATCTGTATCCAGATTTTCTTTATAGATGGCCAACTCAAGTTCAAATGACTTGGCTTCTCTGGCACACAATCAGTCATGAGCTGTTCAAGCACCAGTGGCTCATCAGAATGCCAGGTTACTGGAGCAAAAGCAACTTTCCACTCGATCCTTTTTGCCTGGAGCTTACCCTTGTTCCCCCATTACACAGTTTGATTTTTTTTTTTATTATTTTGTTTCAGCCTCCTCTCTGGTTACTCAGAACTGGGAGTCACTGTTGTATAGTTACTGAGAAGAACTACCAGTCTGGCAGAGTCAGGATGCTGGAGCAGCAGGGTACTTGACTGCGTAGGGTACTGATCTGTTGACTTACTTTATTGGGGAGGTTAAATAAGTTCTCATGAATTAAGAGAATAGACATAGGTATACTTTAAAAAAAAAGTCTGATTTTAAAAGAAGTTTATCATGGTTTGTCTGTGAACGGTATAGGCATGATCAGAGGAGTTTTTTAAGAACTGTCATTCCGATTTAAAGAAATTAAGGTACTTGTAAGAGCAGATGAGCACTTACAGAGGTTTTCAGTAGAGTCCTTGGAAGTTACAAGGTTTATCTTTCAGCAAGTTATCATATTCTACTTTCAGAGTCTGTGATTCTCTCAAACATACTGTAGTAAAGCACATCATGCTAATAAAAAGCACTGATTACCCGTTTCAAATTTTGGATTCCTAAGCAAAACATCCCTTGTTTATGGTAAAGCAAATTAAAATAAACCCTCAAATAGATGTATTTTTTCAGTTACTGAATGACACTCAATTGATACAGTTCGGTTGAAATCCAAGGGGTTATTTTATTTATTTGACCTTAACAAGCATTTCAGATCATATTATTTTTTTAATTCCTCTTGTCAACTCAGAATGATGTCAGAAGCCATGTCTACACAGTGAAGTATGGTAGAAAAATTTCTGAGCTAGTGGAGAGCTAGTATGTACTAATGGCATTGTACAATAATATCTGGATCACCTTCTACCTGAAATCAATACACTTCCTGTTACTGTGAATATGAAATTGTGCTGTACTCTTGTAAGCTTTCCTTCTAGACTGGACTTTCAGGCTTTAGTGTGTTGCTGTTGAAATGCAGCCATAGTGTTTACAGGATGAAATTGCCACATACATTAGGTATTTTGGAATAATTTCAAAAGTCTTTGTACCCAATTGTATAGATGTACTTAAAGTGTGTATAGTGTGAACTTTAGTGCTATTTTTATATACTTTCATCTCATGTAGAGTATAATGACTACATAACAATTATCTAATGACATATTCTTGGTTAATAAATTATTTTAGAATATCTAAAAAAGACCAAGCTTCAATGCCAGATGGTGAAATGTATGTCATATAATTCTCTATTTAACTGTGGGTTATTTTGCAGCTTTGAATAACCTGGCATGCGGGAGGCTGTCTGAAGCACATCATCCAGAAACATGAAAATAGATATTATTGGGAAGTGGTATGGGAAGAACTATTGAATGTTTTTCAAAACATAAAGGTTAAAACTGTCAGTTATGTGCAACAGGTTGACAGTGTCATTAGAATTCTTTAGTGTTGTCTTAGGGAAATTTTGGCAGTATATCATAGAGTGAAGAACTATTGATTGAATATGCAGATTTTGGAAAAACTTGTCTAAAGTCTGAGCTTCTATACTACAAACAAACTTCCATGTGCCTGCCAGGATTTAAAAAAGAAATATTTTGGAGAGCTGATATACAGTCATTGGTGACATAGCTTAAAGTAATTACAGGGTGTTAGAAAATCACACAGTAAACTTGTGCATTTCGGTTTGTGGATTTCAGCTTCCATAGTTACAGTAGAATTAAATAGAATGTTAGTAAGCAAGGTAAAGTTGGCAGATCCTATGTTATACAAACTTCAAAATAAGGTAGACTTCTCACCTGATTTTCTGAGTTCCATACTTTGAAATATTCAAAGGTGAAAGGGAACTCATTTTTTTTAAAAATATTGAGTAGATCAAATTGTAAGAATTTTCTGGCTTTTAAAACTAAAATTTATCAAGCAAGAAGTTTTATTTCCCTTTCTTTCATAAATGACATGGATGCAGGAATCGGATGTACATTAAGTAAGTTTGCCAATGATACTGAACTAGGAGGAGCTCTGTACTCTCTTAAGGGTAGAAAGTCCTTACAGAGAGATCTGGATAGACTAGAGAGCCGGGCAATCACCAACCATACGAAATTTAACGAGAACGAGTGCCAGATTCTCCACCTGGGGTGGGGTAATCCTGGCTATACATAGAAATTAGGGGATGAGGGGCTGGAGAGCAGCCCTGCGGAAGGAGATCTGGGGGGTTTGGGTTGATGGCAAGTTGAATATAAATCAATAGTGTGCCCCGGCAGGCAATGATGTCCTGGGGTGCACCAAGCACTGCATAGCTAGCCAGTTGAGGGAGGTGATTGTCCCACTCCACACTGTACTGGTGCAGCCCCCCTTTAGTACGGTGTGCAGTTTTGGGACCCTCAATATAAGAAGGACATCAAACTATTAAAATGTGTCCAGAGGAGGGAGACCAAGATGGTGAAAGGTCTTGAGGTCAAGACTTAGGAGGAGTGTCTGAGATCACTTGGTTTGTTCAGCTTGGAGAAGAGAAGGATGGAGGTTAGCCTCATGGCAGTCTTCCTCAAGGGGAGCAGTGGAGGGGGAGGGGATGATTTCCTCTCTCTGGTGACCAGTGATAGGACAAGTGGAAACAAAATGACGTTGTGTCAGGGAAAGTTTAGACATTAGGGAAGGGTTCTTGACTGAGACAGTGGTTGGTCACTGGAACAGGCTTCCCAGGGAGGCGGTCACAGCACCAAACATGTCAGAGTTCAAGGACTGTCTGAATGACACTCTTAGCCATACAGTTTAGTTTTAGATAGTTCTGCAAGGAGCAGGGAGACAAACTTGATGATCCTTATGAGACCTTTCCAACTTAAGGCATTCTGTGATTCCTCCCAGGTCTAGCTTGCTTTTTTTTTGTTAAAGAATGCATTATTTGAGAAATTATCTCCTGTGTTCAGTAGGAAAGGTGACTATGTTAAGCTTAGTAACAGGTTTTTAGCTGCTGGCTGTTGTTGTCCCTTCCATTTCTGATAATTACTTTGCAATGCCTTGATTTAGGCAAATTACTGCCATATTAACTAGAAGTCAGAGAATTCTGTGTTTGAGCTAGATAATTCAGCTTCCTCTGGCATTCTGCTCAGTGCTGCAAAATCTGATCTTTTCTCACTGAGACCAACAGGTCAGAATGAGTTGAGTCAAAAAAAAATATTTTGGCCACTGATATTAGATAAACTATATGGAGTTCTGGAGACCTGGATTTGTCCTTAGCCAACTCATACAAGGTATGTCTTAGATACTTCCCATAAAATTTACATTTTTCAGTATCTTAATTTTTTTGTCAGCAATTGATGGTTCGTTACCATATGTTACAGTTTGCACAATTGCTGGAGATTATTAGAAAAGTATTTTTTCTAATCCTGAAAGACAAACTTACGAGTTCGTGTCTATTTTGAAGGCAAAGGCCCCAGGCAGGCTTCATCTTGCTTGGCTTTAAACACGTAGAGTTAGGATGGTTGCCTTAAGCTCCATTTCTATTAAACTGAGAGAAGTATGTGCATCTATTAGATAGTTCATCTGACCAAATGTAGTCATCCCTCTTAGAATGAGATGAGTTGTACTGTAGGAGTTGTAATTGCCAAAGCCGAGCCAATCAGCAAAAGTGGTAACACCTCTGTGATAACATATTGAAGAAGGGGGGAAAACGCTGTACAGCAGCTGGGAGAGAGGAGTGAGAACGTGAGAAACAACTCTGCAGGCACCAGGGTCGGTGAAGAAGAAGGGGAGGAGGTGCTCCCAGCACTGGAGCAGAGGTTTCCCTGCAACTCGTGGTGCAGCCCATGGTGAGGCAGCTGTGCCCCTGCAGCCATGGAGGGCAAACGGTGGAGCAGATAAACACCTGCAGCCCCCTGCAGGACCCCATGACAAAGCAGGTGGATGCCTGAAGGAGGCTGTGACCCATTGGGAAGCCCACACTGGAACAGGCTCCTGGCAGGGTAGGTTTTCTGGCAGGACTTGTGACCTCATGGGGGACCCACACTGGAGCAATCTCTTCCTGAAGGACTGCACCCTGTGGAAGGGACCCACGCTGGAGCAGTTTGGACAAGTTTGTGGAGGACTGTCTCCTATGGGAGGGACGTCACACTAGAGCAGGGGAAGAATGTGACGTTGTCCCCACGAAGAGGAAGCAACAGCAGAAACAACATGTGATGAACTGACAGCAACCCCCATTCCCCTGTGGTGCTCAGGGGGAGAAAAATCAGGAGTGAAGTTGAGGTGAGAAGAAGAGATGGGGGGGAAAAGTGTTTTAAGGTTTAGTTTTTATTTCTCATTATCCTATTCTGATTTGATTGGAAACAAATTAAATTTATATCCACAAGTTTAGTCTGTTTTTCTCATGACGATAATTGCCGGTAATTTTTTCCCTGTCCTGTTTTGACCAACAAGCCTTTCATTATATTTTCTCTCCCCTGTCCAGTTGAGGAAAAGGAGTGATAGAGCGACTTGGTGGGCACCTTGCATTCAGCCAAGGTCAACTGACCACAGGAACCCATATATTGTTACTCAATTGTTACTCAATTTTCAAACAGAAGAAGTGGATGACTTTATTAGGAAATAAATTATTAGCTGCAAATTGTTTATTCAACTTTAACTGTCAGATGAAAATGGAATAAATAATTTAGTAATGCTCCCATAAATTTTAGGCTGCCTTGCAGCTGTGAATACTTAAAATTTCCCTCTTTGTAAATGTCTGTGTTTAACTGATCAGCATATCTTACATATATGCCATAAATAGTTCCTTTTATTTGACACTGTGCCCAAAGTTTATTACTTTCTAGTGCAAAAGTGAAAGATTGTCACTCGTAAGTTAAAACAAACTGAAAGTGATGACCCTGACACATGCAACATAAATGGAAGCAGGACAGAATGCCTAATTCTGAACTCTGCTTCATAAATAATTCATGATTTTTCTGGAAATAGTCCATGAGCTTTTTACGACATTTGTAAGCCCTAAAGTTTTTATTACCAGGGTTTCTCTACTGCTGTAGTTGTAAGCTAGTTTTGAAAATATATAAAACATGCAGTTGGAAGGGGAGCAAAACCAGACATCTTTGTGCCACAGTGCAGATTGTCTTAATTTGGGTTGTATTCTCAGGCATTTCTAATTAGCTGACACATTCAACGTAGAACTTAGTAGCTGGTATCTTTGTTAACTAAGTAACCATAAAAAAATCCAGACAACAAAAAACAGATAAAAAGATGGAGCTGCATCTGGAGAAAGGTTTAGAGCTGATAAAGTTACACTAAGAATTCATAATAAATAATAGATGTAATTAGTTTTCAGGTCCTTATGCAACATATCTAAGGCCAGAGCATGGCTTTGGGCTCTTACTCTCTACTTTGTGTTTTACATTTTTTGCATTGTGATATTTCAAAGCTCAATTTCTATTGCATAGCTGTGATTGAAGAGATGAATAGTTTTGTGCAATGGCTGGTTAACACACATACTTTTCATGTTAATTTAAAATTGAATTATTGCAAGAAACTTCTTATAAGTATTCATTGTCTCTGAACATTTCTACTAATGAAATTGTATCATTAGAATGTTTTCATAAGTCAAACCTACAGGAGGGGAAGAGAAAAATTGTGTGTTTTGTTGGAGTTTTTTAAAAGGAAGTTTTCCTTCCCCCTTTATTTGCCCAGTTCTAATTTACAGCAAGAAGATAGTTTGAAGAATCTAACAGAATTATTAGTGCTTTTTGAAAGCAATGGTAATTATAAGCGTAGTGTAATCATTTGAGACAGGCAAAACTGGGAATTCTACTTAATCTGGATATTGAATTCAAACTCAAAGATACTGGGATACATGTGGCAAGACACAGTAAGATTCATGAACAGTAATTCAATGTCTTTCTAGATATGCTTAACTTGGGAATCCATGTTTCATATGTTAGTCAAACTTATTGAAGGCCACACACGGCTTCAGACTGAAAGTCATAAAAGCTTTCCTTTTTTTGTTTTCATAGTCTTGGCAGACAGTAAGCCAAATTTCTCAGTCTCAGAGTTTAATATGAAATTGTGTAGTAAAAAAAAATAAAATTTATTTTATGGAAAGATTGTGTTCCATTCCATATTTTTCTTATACGTGGCTGTGACCTAGATCTTAAAAATTAAGTCTCCACTGGTTTATGTAGTGGCAGCCTTGCTTTTACATTCTTCCTTTTTCTTCTATTTCAATAAAAAATTATCTTCCCTTTACCTAATCTGTTCTGCTTTGACACTTCTTCAGTTCAAAGCATTCAGTTGTTCTTTTCTGCTTGACATACATATAGAGACAATTGAGACATGCACATAGACTACCATTATCAGAGTAATGTCTACCATTTTTAACAGTCAATTAGCCTCTTCAGGCACTAGGAGAATCTTCCGAATCAAGCCTTAGACCTCAGCTCAATCGTATCTTTTAAACACATTCTTAAGTTAATCTTTATTAAACAAAACACAATAACCAAATTCTAAGTGCTGCTGATTTCACAAGGGATTGAGCACATGTTCAACACAAAAGGAAAAACAAATGCCTCAACTTCTGAATTGGGATATTAACAAGGACGATAGTTCAATTTTGTGTGCAGGTGACTCGTAGGTGAACATTATGAATGTACTTTTTTCATCACTGTTTTTCTCCTTACGACGCCATTCTTGCACTAAGATGCTAGTTACTACATTTGTCTGCTAATTGCCAACTTTTTTACATGTGCCAGACAGCTAAGTTCAGTAATGCCTAAGTTGCAGGTTCTCCAAATACTTGTTACGTTATGGCAATAAAGAACAGAAATAAGTGTATTCTCCATTATCCATTCCCCACCAAAAAGCATGGCTGCAGACAAATGCATCTGTCTTTAGGGCTAGTATTCTTTAAAAAGAAAACTTGTTACAAGATCGTATGCTGCCTGTTTTAGAAATATAGTAGTTTCTTCCATTTGGAAGAGAAAACAAAGTTCTGTGCAAAATTACTTAGAGAAAAAATATCTTAACATGCTTTCTGGGCACATAACACAATCTCTGTTTTATTTTGTTTTTTTCATAGTATCATAGAATCACAGAACATTTAGTTCGAAACCCTCTGCCATGGGCAGGGATACCTTCTACTAGACCGGGTTGCTCAAATCCTCATCCAACCTGGCCTTGAACACCTCCAGGGATGGGGCATCCACAACCTCGCTGGGCAACCTGTTGCAGTGTCTCACCACCCTCACAGTAAAAAAAAAATAATTCCTAGTATTTAATCTAAATTTACACTCTATCATCTTAAAACCCTTACCCCTCATCCTATTGCTACACTTCCTGTTAGAGTCCCTCCCCATCTTTCCTGTACGTCCCGTTGAAGTACTGGAAGGCCACTATAAAGTCTCCCTGGAGCCTTCTCTTCTCCAGGCTGAACAAGCCCAACTCTTTCAGCCTGTCCTCGTATGGGAGGTGCTCCAGCCCTCTGATCATCTTTGTGGCTCTCCTCTGGACTAGTTCCAAAAAATGCATGCCTTTCCTGTGCTGAGGACTCCAGAGCTGGATGCAGGTGCGGTCTCATGAGAGTGGAGTAGAGGGGGAGAATCACCTCCCTCAACCTGCTGGTCACGCTTCTTTTCATGCAGCCCAGGACATGGTTGGCCTCTGGGCTGCAAGTGCACATTTCTAGGTCATGTTCAGCTTCTTATCTACCAGCACCCCCAAGTCCTTCTCCTCAGGGCTGCTCTCAATCCATTCTCCTCCCAGCCTGTATTTGTACTTGGGGTTGCCCTGACCCATGTGCAGGACTTTGCATTTGGCCTTGCTGAACTTCATGAGGTTTGCACGGGTCCACCTCTCAAGTCTGCCAAATTCCTTCTGCATGACACCGTTTCCCTCCAGTGTGTTGATCTTTTAACAAGGTAGGATTCTCCACACAGTAATATTTTGTCATTGATTTTAAATAGAATGTATTACTGAGTTTTCCAGGAGGCTTCAGCTTTGATTCCAGAAATAGCTTGAAAGGCCTTAACTGAAATGTATCCCAGAGAAGTCTTAAGAGATAAAATGACAACAGAGGCCAATTTAGCTCAGTAGGAACGTAAAAAGTAATTTCAGGCTGCAGACTCGTAAAAAAATTAAACAATATGCTACTGGAGAAAATTAATACAGAAGAAAATCGAGGTTAGACAAGAAAACAATCGCTATCCAAAGAGTAAAAACAATGACTTGTGGGGAGTGTAAGAAAAGAAGATTTCGTAGCAACTATAAATATTCAGGACACGAAACACCAAGGTGAAAGCAGAATGATTTAGGGTGATAAATTAAGGTTAATTAGGAACAATAGACTGAAATAAAGGGCAACAAAAATTAGAGTGAGGAGTATAAAATTTCCTGACACAGAGATATCTCTTAACCTCTGGGCTGACTTTCTAAGGCAGTTAGAGAAACTGTTTTGTTCAGGACTGTTATTACTGCCCTGAATAAAATGCTATCAGATCTTTCAGGGATCAGTGGTATATTAGCAGTGCAATGCATTAGGTGATTTAGTTGATCTTTTATCTTTCTCTTTGATGATTGTGATTTTTGTACATTCCTCTCTGTTTACAGTAACATGTTGTCCAAATTAAAATGTTGTTCATTATTAGACATGATTCATCATGGATACAGGATAGAAGAAATTGATACAACAAATGTGCAGACATATGCATTCTACTATAATTTAGACAATAAGAAGCAGTGAAAAGGATTTACTTTGATAAAACTACTAGTTACCAGGTACATTGTCATAGAAACATCAGGAAATAGTTGCTGTGACACCTCAGAACTGGTAAGGCAGTATAGTGTTAAACAGAAAGACAACTGTAAAATTATCAGTAAAATCCACTGTACCCAGTTTCCTACAGATTCCTGTTCTTTTCTCTCTAGTAAGAAACGTCTTAGTATTCTCAGGCCCCTTTCTTTGTAACAGTTCTTCAATGCTTATAGTTATTCTCTTGTCTTTTTTAAACTTGTCTCCTTCCTTCCTATTCCTTCAGTCTACCTTTATGACATTGATCCATGACCACATTCCTCGGGTTCCCAGATTGTCTTTTAATCTTCCCCTCCCTCCCTGTACTAACAGTAAATTCCCTTCCTTGTCCACTATTTCAGCTCCCAGTATGTCACACACCCTTTTTGAGTGGACAAAAATCTGTAGAAAACATAGATGTTTTGCAGCTTTGCAAGTGTTACTTGGGCAGCTGGAACAAAGGCATGTTAATTGGTCACTTGCCTGCTGTCAAATGGAACAGGCAGTGATTGAACTTTACATTCCTTTCTCTCCATGGGACAAAGAGTAATGAATCTGGACATCAGATTATTACTGGTACTGTAGATTTTTCTGTTGGCATCTGGCACAGACATGGATCATGTAAAACACATTTGATGCAAAGGCAGATACTCCAAGCATGTATTTCTGTAGGAATTCCATTGTAATGCAACATCGGATGTTCCTTTAGACTGAAATGTTTTGTTTGAATCTTGTGTTGCCTTGTATTGCCTAAAGACAGATGAAGCATGTCCTCTGCTTAAAAGACTACTTAATTCCATGAAAGAAAAAGTAAAATTCTAAGGCAACAAAATAATTATTTAAGTTTTATTGTACTGAGTGCCTTTTGACAAAAAAACTTTATTGTTCTAGCAAACTACCACTGGTGAAGATAGCTGTAGAGTTGCTTATATAAACAACTGCTGGAAGAGTGGGCTTGTGGAAAGTTTTTTTTTGGACACAGCAGCTGCAAAAAGGCAGAGTTTTTCTTGTATCAAATTGAAGTTCTGACTCTACAAGAATAATTTCTGTCAAAACACGTCAGCCATATAAAACTGTGTTGACTTTTGCAATACAGTCTCCCTTTCGCAAGTCTGTCCTCTGTATATTTGTAGATAGTATTATTTGCAATATTAGTTATTAAATTGTCCTTATCTCAACCTACGAGTCCTTTTTTCCCTTTACCCCTTTAATACTCTCCCCTATCCTCGGGTGTGGGGGGGATTGGGTGAGTGGGTGTGTGATTTGGCCCCCAGCCGAGGGCAAACCCATCACATACATTCAGGATACACGTCCTTGGTTCCACTGCCTATACACTGCCTTATGCTTTAGTTTGACCAGTGAGTCCTTACTGAGCCACGGTGGCCTCCTGCTTTCCTTGCTTGAGTTCTTACACGTGGGAATCAAGAGCTCTTGTGCTCTAAGAAAAATGTCCTTAAAGAGCTGCCAGCTCTCTTCTGCTCCTTTGTTCCTGAGGGCATCTTTGTCTGTGCACTGCAAAAAGGTGCAGACAGCTTAAAAATATAAATCAATTATTTATTCACTAAGATGCAGAAAACCAGATAGGATTTAAGGCATTTCTGTGCTCATCACCCCTGATAAGACAGCCAGGAAACTTTGTTGGCAGGGCACGCAGTCCAGAGCAGTTCCACTGCTCCCTGGATGGTTGCTTAGCATTGCTGATTTGCCATCTTCTACTAAATCTTTTGTCATTGATAAAACTGATGACATTGATCACTGACTGACCAGCACTCTGTTGTTTTGTTGTTCTGGTTTTATGGGTTTTGTTTGGTTGGTTTTGTTTCTTTTTTAGGAGATGTATCTCCCCATGTTAATGTTTTTCCTCTTGAGTATTTGAGATAGAAATGATAACTATCTCCGTCATCTCACTTCTGTCTGCGATTTTCCCTTTCTTACCTTTTTTACAGACTTTCTAACAGCTCAGCCTCCACACAATTTAGCAATTTCCTCAGAAGTCTGAGTCAAGGTAAAACTGTGCTGGTTTAGTGCTGGGTCTTAGATCCTTGGGACACAGGCAACCAAACTCACAGGGGAGATGGAAACTGGGGTACAGAAAGGGTCACAAGAAGAGAAAGCTGCTATGTTAATCAGATGCAGAATGTGTTTAACTTCTCAGAAGCAAGGAATGCTGCTCTTTCTCACTGAAAATCAGACAGTGTTTTTGGATAAACTACTGGAAGACAGAATGGAAAGGATGTTTCATGTTTTCCCAAGTCTGATTTTTAAAGTAAAGACGTTACTATCCCAAGCAGCGTAAAGACAACCTCCATGTCTTTGATTCACAGGTAGGAGTATCAGGTCTATTAGCTAGAGCTCAATGTGGAGCCATGCAAATTGCATGTATATAATACCAGACAGGGCTACAGCTTCACTCAGATTTTATGAAAAATATAATTACTGGAGGTAGCACTCTTTGTTTTCTAATTTATACTTAGTCTTTTTCTGTTTATTGACAGGTATGAAAAGAGCACATAGATTCACAAGTGAAAATGAACATGGTGGTAATTCTGTAATCGTTTAAAAGTTTCCTTTACTCACTTTCAGGCTAGATAGATACCCCTTACAAAACCGGTGCCGAAATGAAGGCAAAGGATCTGTTGGAACTTGAATTCATTTAAAAATATATACAGTTATCTGGTATTTGGTGCTATCTATGGTACTGGAAATTGCACTTTTTAGCTGCTAGAGCTTCATATCAGAGAGAAAGCATTGAAGGGATACTGCCGAACCATATGTTCTGTTAAAGTAGTTAATACCGCCTGACTGTAAAGATAAAGTGGATCTCTATCAAGTACCTAGAGCTAGAAGTGATTAAAGAACATGACACTCCTCTCCCCAGCTTAGAGTGGTGAAGGCAGGATTGTGTTCATTCGGTTTCTGAGTGAAAATTAGGGGACTATATAGAAACAATTTTTTTTCAAGGATAGACTGAAACACTTTGCTATTTGTCTTCATAAAAAGGAGAGGAACTTCATGAGAGCAGGAAACTACGCTGGCTCCTTTCCAGCCATAGAAAATCAGTAGTGGTAGAGAGAACCTTCCAGGAATCTCAGTTCTCACACTCCTAATGATTTACTTTCTAAGTCTTTAAGCAGCTGTGATGAGGGTGGTTTGAGGGCTATACTATGGCCTTTGAAGAGCTTACAGCTGGTATTTTGAGACCGGACACAATCATTGAATCAGTTCAGACTGGTCTGTGACTAAAATGATGCTCAGCATTACTTAATTGATTCCCTATTTATGTGAGCACTTACGAAGAAAATTAATCCTTTTTGTACGGTGAAACCATGTTCAAATTATAACTTTAGTAGTCCTTTGTAAACAATTTTTGTGTTTAGCCATAAAAGATTTTCTAAATGAAAAGAATAATTTTGTTCTACTGACCAGACTAGAAACAAAAAAGGAAAAAAGGAAGCTGACTCTATGCATATTTAAAAACAGAACATTGTGTTTTGTAGCTGGCGTTTGTTTACTGTAATTGCATTCAGAATTGGACTGAGCACCCTGAGACAAGAGCAAGAAAGCAATTTATTTATCTGACATAGATATCAACCTGAATTAAAAATATGTTTAAGGAAAGAAGGGCTTATCTGTAGTCTTCTCAAATTATTTTGGATGGGCAAATACATAATGCCCTAAATATGCCCTAAATATCTGTTTTAAACAAAGAAACAAAAATTCACCTATCAGTATTCAGGGAATAACTTGTTCTTTTCCAGGAATGATGAGCATAAATAACCATTATCACCAGATCTGTTGTTGATGAGTTTTTATTTTTTTTAAGACTGCCTTCCACTCGTTATCAAAAATTGTAAGGATTTGTAATAGATCTTATAATGATTTTATAAACAACTAATGGTAAAATTTTTTACGTGTGTTTATATTTTAAAATGTGATAAATTTTATTCACATTTTTATAGATGTTCAGAGCATCGGAGTATTTGTTATGCTATTTAGGAGTGTCAAATATTCTCCCCGAGGATGCCTTTTCCTTTTTTGGCCTAAAGAAAACCAAAAAAACAACCCTAAAAAGAGCCAAATACATAACCTTAGTTTCTGCTGCCCACTCAGCTACCGTTTGGGCAACATACAGACGAAAGACAAGAATGAACTTCCAAAAATTATCTAATCCAAGCCCAGACATTAAATTTGCATCCCTACAGTCACTGTCAGAGACATTTGACTAATCTGTCCCTTAAAAATGTCTTGTAAAGAAGACTGAAATTGGCTCTACCAGTACTTCAGTACCTTTTCCATCATATAGATTTTTCCTGTGGTTTTCTACAGACTGTCACTGCTGTCTGCCATCAGAACAAGGCTGTTGTCAGCCTCTGCTCTGAAAAAGTTTGGCTGAGCTCCTCATGCTCTAATATCTGATTTAAGACAGTGGGAGAATGGGAATGAGATTTTTTCAGCCGGAATAATGAAGTTCATATCCAGAAAACCTCATGAGAGATTCACCTGCCTAAGCATATCTGTCTAGTATCATTATTGATGCCCTAAAAGTTTCTCAGGCACCTGTAGATGTTTGGAAGACAAAACACAGAACCTAGAGAAGACCTGTGGCTTTCTTGGTGGCAGCTGGAGACAAGACAGGATGTAACAAAGTAGAGAAAATGTGTTAGAAATCAATTTTTAGAGAAGTGAGTCCTGCCTACAGCATCTAAAATGTATCTGCTTATGAGGCTGGGAATCTAACTTCTAACTAATCATCTAACTTCTAACTAAAAGTCTAGAGAGGTGTCTACTTCACCGTGAGAGTAGCCTACACTGACTGTATTGGTGATCCCCGTTAATTACAGTGGAGATCTAGATACCTAGCTCATGTACTGACTTTATTAAAATTTAAGCGAAACAAATTCTACCCCGTTTATCCAAATCCCAGTCCTTTAGGTACACATCCGTGAGCATGTGCAAGCCACTTGGCTTTTGAGACTACTGTCTGAGAGTTCACTTTAGGTGAAATCTGAGACCCCAAAGTAGGTTTCTCAAACTGAGGAGTTTATTTTTCATGTTATCAGAGGAGTCTCTACTACATGAACACCTTAAGGAAGCCAAAGCTAGTTATGGTCCATGTATCAGCAGCAATTTAAAAGTATTATAGGTAACGTTTCTAGTTATAAAGCTGGACAAAGGAAAACCATTATTCAGAACCCTGCTCTTCTTGTGAAAGACAGTGAACATGGATGTAGGTTTTCTGAGAATAGTACCTAAGTATTATCAATAGAAAGTGAAATTATTCCAATCTGAAAACAACACAGTGCTTGGGTTTTTTATGCCTTCACATGTAAGAGATGTGAGTTTAAATGATTGCTACAAATCACCTGAAATAAAAAATACCACAGGTGAAAATAGTATCCTTAAGGTCCACTCTGTTGGTTCTGTTGAATATCTGATATTAAAAATCAAAACTGAATTAAGGACAATAACGGGTTATTTTGTCCTGACTACAATAACCATTACATAACAGTTCATAATAGTCAATAGTCCGACAGTTCTCTCCATCTCTCCTGGGCAAATGTAATTGTCATTGCCAGGTAGAAGAGATACCTAATGTAATAAGCAAGTGCTTATATAGTGTCTTCTACAACAAGAGAGTCTTTTTCTTTCAAAAAAAAATACAGCAAACATCCTACAGAAGTTCTTTAGAAACAGACTGGAAAGAATATTAAAGAAAATTCTCATTTTTCTGTGGAGAATTTGTAGTTTAATAGAATTAGTTGCCCTTAAACTACATGGAAGTGTGTATAGAACTGCTCCAAAGAAAACTTCCAATAATTAAAATGTAATTTGTGCAGGACTGCTTACACTTGACTGATAATGAAGAATTGATAAAAATTATAGGGGACACAGCCTTTTATTTAAAAAATGATAGTGAACCCCACCGCTTACTGAGGAAAAAGGGCTTTATGGTTGAAAGATTCCTAAACAGAGCTAGTATTAAACCTAGTGAAATCAGTCTTGCTCCCACCACACAGTATGAAAACGCATAAAACCCCCTGTTAATCTACCTTTTGTATGTTCTTATGAACAGTTTTTCAGACATAAACTGGCGTCCTTTGCCCTTGAATGAGTGGCTAGAGACGTAATGAAACTGAGGCCTGAGTGTTATTCCTTATGCTTAACAACTCATAATTACTAGTCTCCTCACGTATATACAAATCAATGAGAAAAATATCATTACTGTAACCTAGAGATAAAAAAGATGTCTTTAGTGCTAGAAGTTCCTACTGTAATCATTCACAGACAGGTTTGACATTATATGCACGACTATTTATACACCCAGTTCTCTTCTGTGATGGCTGACATAAGTTAGTCTTGGATAACTATGCAATATATGATTTTCATATTTAAAACCGTCTCAAGGCTCATTAAGTTCACACAATGCAGTTCAATAATTTTAGACGGTTTTCATAACAGTTTTGAAGCTTTTAAAATTATTAGGTTTTATAAAACGTTCAAATACGTTACTTGATTGAATAACACATTAATTATATTTGGTTTAAGAGGACAAAAAAAAAAAAGTTCTGTTTTCTTCCACTGCAAATTGCACGGACTGCCATTCATGCGAAAGAAAATCTCCAGCTCAAATTGAACAACCAATTAGACTGAGAATTTTACAGCTACATTTACAGGCATCTGAGAAGCAAAACAAGTAAAAATCACTTTTACATAATTTCATAGAATCATAGTATGGTTAGGGTTGGAAAGGACTTTAAAGATCATCAAGTACCAAACACCTGGCATCAGCAGGGACACCTTCCACTAGACCAGGTTGCTCAAAGCCTCATCCAGCCTGGCCTTGAACCCCTCCAGGGATGGGGCATCCACAGCTTCTCTGGGCAACCTGTTCCAGTGCCTCACCCCCCGCACAGTGAAAAACTTCTTCCTAATGTCTAATCTAAATCTGCTCTCTTTCAGCTTATACCCATTGCCCCTTGTCCAATCACTACACTCCTTGAGTGCCTCCCCATCTCTCCTGTAGCCCCCTTCAGGTACTGGAAGGCTGCTATTAAGTCTCCTTGGAGCCTTCTCTTCTCCAGGCTGAAGAACTCCAACTCTCTCAGCCTGTCCTCATAGGGGACGTGCTCCAGCCCTCTGACCATCTTCATGGTTCTTCTCTGGACTTGCTCCAACAGGTCCATGTCTTTTTTATGTTGGGGGCCCCGCAGCTGGATGCATTACTCCAGGTGGGGTCTCACGACTTTGTCATTTCAATGACAATCATCAATACTTCCTATTATCTGTTATTATTGATGTGCCAGATATATGCTATATAAGAAGCTTTATTTATAACTCTATGTTTTTTTTCGGATTGTCGTCTGTTTTTCTCCTTGCAAACCCAGAAAATAGTCATAATTCTAGTACAGGGATTAGGGAAGTTTCTGTTAAGTTTTTAATTTTGTCAAAAACAAAATTTAAAAAGTCGTCTTAGTCTTCTTGCAGAGGCAAGAAGCAGGGACATGCCAGTGTAGGCATGTCCCACAGTGGAGAGGGGGGAACAGGGCATACAGGGGGGGTTCCTGAGCCAAGGAAACCCCGGGGGAGCACTGACCTGCCAGGAGCTGGCAGCTCTCACAGGGGCAGCTGATGTGACTTGATGATCTTTAAGGTCCCTTCAAACCCAAACCATTCTATGATACTATGATTCTGTTGTTATTAAATTTAGATTGTTTCCTGGTAGCCTCATGAAGATTTTCTGTGATAAATTGACAAGTGCCAGAGGTAGACAGGCTTGGAATTTATAGGGATCATGGAATGTCACAGCATCACCTATCATGTGGAATGAAGTGTATGGCATCCTTCTGGGAAGAACTAGCAGTAGAAAGAGAATCTACAGCAATCTTCAGTAGTTCCCACTCTGAGACAGTAACTATGCCTCTGCTATATGTATATGATTCCACATTCAGCTTGCATATAAATTATACATATCTATAATTATGAGAAACAATTTAATAATTTAAAATTATTAGATTGCCTCTAAATGTTTTTTGTTCTGCATTTTTAATGGGTAGATCTTGTAGCA
Organism: Pterocles orientalis; assembly: GCA_011057875.1. Taxonomy (NCBI): domain Eukaryota; kingdom Metazoa; phylum Chordata; class Aves; order Pterocliformes; family Pteroclidae; genus Pterocles; species Pterocles orientalis. Next base: position 28,493 of record WKFP01014064.1, on the reverse strand, counting down.
GTTTTGACACATCAGCCACCTTTTTCACCTATTTAACTGTTTCTGGTTGTACTTTACTTCGAATCTCTGTATGATTTAATCACCACGAGACATTATCTGTGTAATACAGTGGCAGGTAGTAGCAAAGAGAGAGACAATTAAAAACTTCTCAAAGATTACATTAACCAGCAATAGGAAATACTTGTTGATTCAGAAAAATATTTTAAGTTGGTAAAAGAATTTTAAGGTACAAGTAACGTAATCATGATTTATAAACTTCAGTGAAGCAAAAACTTCAGTGAGGCAAAAACTTGCTGACAATATGTATCTTAAATAATTCTGTCTAGTGTCCAAATTGTAACCGTTTAAAATAACTGTTTTTTTTTTTTTCAGTAAAACAGGAGCAAGCATGCCTTTCAGGAACATGAGAAAAATTCTGAGAACACATTTACCAGTTTAATAAAAAAATTGAACTTAGTGTAGTGACAGAGACCCAGACTTCCATACTTAAAAGTATTATAAAATAAATATGTCAAGTAGCTTCAGACAGAGATGTAGTGTAAAAGTAGGGTGAAAAGAATCTATAAAGAGGGGTAAATACACAATCCTTATAGCTAAAGCTCAATTTCTGCTGCACAGAAGGATGAGAAAAGAGCACTAGCAGAGATGGGTTAGGGAGGAAAGGCTGCTCTTTCCTCTTCTTGGTGGATACTAGGTTAAATACTGAGTGTTATGCTACTTCTCAGTCTAACTGCAACTTCTTTACATGGTACTAATTAATTTAACAAGTTTTCCACCTTGACCTCTAAAGTTGTGGAGGTCTAGAGAACACAAGAAAAAGCTGCCCACTAAAATGTACACAGAAAATTAATAATAGAATGAAAAGGGCTAAGCTTCTTCCTAAAGGAAGGAAGATCTTTTCACTCATTTACTTCCTACAGACTATGCATAGAATAAATTGTCTTGGCAATAGGCTTCACCAAGAGGCTTTATTAGGTTGCTGCATCTTAGGGAAACCGTATTTAATTCAAAAACCGTTCACAATTCCCATCTTCTCTGCGAGATAACTCTTTTGTCCGGTCTTCATTATTTCAACATATACACTAGGGGAATATCTTCTTCTGTAGAACATCATTGTGGTTTTAAACATTTGTATGTTCATAGTTATTCATCATGCTAGCAATTTAGATTAATATTTTACACTTCTCCTTTTGGGAATATTAAAAGTTTGTTATACTTCATGGATCATAGTCGCAATGATGTTTGTTAAAAAATACTGAAAGAGAAATCTGACGATTCATTTTTAAGTAAAATTTTGAGACATGGAAAATAACTTCACCAGAACCATGATGTGAGAGTCGAAGACAAATTTTTACAAGAGATGTAGCAGACGTGAATCTTGTCCCTTTGAGGCATGTAAGTGTATAAATCTTAAGAGCTCAAAATATTTTTTATGGGAAAAAAGCTTTTCACACTGTCATACTTAGTGTATCACATTTCTGTCGGGTTTTATATGTCAAGCATACTGTTTAAAGTTGGAAAGCTGAGTTCCAAAAATAAAGAAGAATTAAAAGCACATTGCATATTTTTATATATATATATATAAAGTTTATCTGTCTTTATTTGTAGAATAATTAATGCATAATTGATGTATTCCATGGGTTGCTTGTTTTTTTAACTTGTATTTTTGAATTTTGAGTCTTGAAATTTGAATTTTGAATTAGGGTTGTCAAGGAAACAAAAGCAATGCCTTAAACATTCCAATTTCCAACATCTCTCTGATAGCTGATTTTCCTATTGAGCCTATTTTTGTGTGTACGTATATACACATACATTTATATAGTTTCTCACCTGAAATGACTGAAATGGGAAGGTCTTTTTTTAATATGGGAAATTATAAAGGTGAGAAGAATGCCCCCAGATCCTTAAACAGCTCTTGAAGAATTATGGAGGAGAGAAATGAACAAAACCATTGCCTTAAAAAATGCAAGTAGAAATGCGATTTTCTGTTTGAAAACAGTTTTTCTTTCTGTATTTGTTTTAGTGTTGATTTTTAATTTTTTAATTTTTCCTTCTGTACAATGGTTTCTCTGGTCTAGCCTCTTAATGACACCATACGTGATGCAGGGACTTGTGATTTTTCTGCATTGTCAAGGCCTTTGAGTCTTCAGGAGCATCTGTATCTAGACAGTGACGAGCAAGTAACCTCTAAACCATCAGGAGATTCTTCAGCATTTAATCCTGGAGTCTTTAAAATCATTGACTGAAGTTCTAAGTTATCAATTTCCAGAAAGTTATTGAAACTCCCCCTTTTGTGACCACTATTCTGCAAAGCAACCGAGATTTCTGGGTGCATGTGGCTCCTCCCTGACACTGCCCCCCCGTCCAGTCATTGTAAGCAGACAAATTTATCTACTTCATTATTGTTTATTGCTTTTTTGGGTTTTTTTCTTATTTTTTTCTTTTTTTTTTCTTTTGGGGCAGACTACCTGCATTCTAACAGTGGCAAAACCTTTTTGTAGAGCAGAGCTTTTTCAAACATCTAAGAGTTCAACAGGAATTGTTGAACAATGTTTAACATTTGCAATAATGTCTCTCTATGTTCAGCTGCAGATATTTGTTAATCTGTACTATTTGATTATTTCTTTAATTTGTATTTGTCATTTAAATATTACCTGTACTAAGTCCTGTGTGAGAAAGTTCAGTGTTGGGAATCAGATTATCCTCTGACTCTAATCAAAATGTGATGCAGACAGGCTACCTTTAAGCCATAGTTTCAACACTTTAACCTAAGAGTGATTTTATTCTTCAAACATCAGATACATAGCTGGAACTTTAAAGTATCAAATGTCACTGAATTGATAATACTTTGTTATTCTGAGGGCTGACAGTGAAGCAGAACTACTGCAATCCAAATTTGTCCTATGGAGCTTAAGAGATTAATTTAGAAAGAATATTATCAATCTGATAATTGGATTCATTCTGTAATTTGATATAATCCTTTTTCTACAAAAGGGTTTGTGTAACTCGCCTGTAAAGATTTGGCAGACAGCAACAAAAGGCTAGAATAAAATTTAAGGACTTGCTTCTAAAAGACCAGCTTGAGCATCTATCAGCAAACCTGGGATAACTGTATTAAGTGTTTGGTACTCAAATAACTAAGTCTCCCATGTGAAGAAATTAGTTAAAGCTTAATAAATATTTCTATTCAAGGGACATGTGAAACACTAACAAAGGTATAAATAAAAAAAACGGTAATAGTAACTAATTCTTAGTATATAATCATAATAATTTTATGATTCCTCTGTGAAGGCAAGCAGTCGACTGTCGTAACCTGTAGTAACCTTCATGTACATTTTAAGGTTTTTGAAAACATTCTAATGGGAATTGCTTTTGTTAGCCACTGCCCATCCTCTGTGCTGCTCCTATGTCTTCTAGCAATGGCTCTATCAACTCTGCGCTTTTCCAGCTCCTCTAGAAAGCTCCAAAATATGTACTAACACTTTTTATATAGTTAAAAATAAAAAAGTAGTATATTATATTTAAAAGAATTGGAAAATAAGTGGCATCTCCTACCACACAAGAGGTGCACAGCTTCCTCCATTTACTCATAGTTTAAAGGAGACTTACAGAAAAGCTATTAATTTCTTTGCCTCTTGGACTTTTTGCTAGCACTGCAAACACTCTTACGCTATAGCTGGCTTTTTAACAGGAAAGCCTTTCAAACACCGTGACACAATACTATCAAACCAACCATGTCTAAGGCCTACCCACTGGTCTTTCCATTTGTTTCCACAATCTCATTAGTCACTCAAGCTACTCCCTTCTTAAGTGTTATGCTCTTCTCTGAAGTTCTCTGAAATCAGGTTGGGAGGGTTTTACATACAGTTTAAACCTCAGCCATCAGGTTTACATGTTGTTAGTGCTTCTAGTGGTTTGAGATAATAAAATCTGTAAATTAGAATGCTCTGCAGTTAATATGTCCCCTTTGCTAGGGATAAAGAGCAGCTGTCAGAAATAAAAGGCAACTTTAATGTTCATTAAGAAATATTGCACTCAGACAGAGGAGTACCTCTGTCACCCCCTAACCCCTCAAAGAGCATTCATTCATGACAACAAATTACTGAATATGGCATACCAAGACTGTAGATGTGTTGTTGAAAATCTATAGACAGCACATTTCTATTGAATTG